>JAVQJL010088425.1:0-25013 GCA_036024295.1 Nannoperca obscura | reverse complement strand
CCCCCCCCCCCCCTAGAGAAAGAGTTGCGTTCGGACCAGACTGGAAGATCAGAGGAGATTTCACAGCCTGTGGCTATCCTCCTCCATAGCGTTCGACCACCTCTTAAACCTCCTTCGCTTTGCTTCAACTCGATACGGGCTGCCGGTCTACTTAGTCAATATCATATCCACAAACTAGATAAATCGATGCAAACAAGCTTTGGTTGGACATGGGCTTTAGAAGTGGAGGCATAGCTACAGGCCAAATTTTTACGGAGAGACACATCAATCCAGAAATGACACTCTGCACGTCCTCTTTGTATTCATAACAGCAATTAAGAGCTAGCACGTGTGGGTCTGCACTCACGCCTTGTTTTACCCTTACAGGACCCATGTTACAATATGCATTTGTCAGTATAGGACGTGTGGGCCGGAGGATGCATGCTTTCACACATAGCAGTGTTGCGTCCACAGCCGAGCACTCTCATGTATATGGAAAGAGTTGAAGAGAGAAGAAGTCATCCGCTCATTTACAGTAGCTCAGATCCGGTCTGCCATCGCCCCCTCTCTCTTATTTGTTCATACTCTTTCTCTCTCAAACACACATACCTCAGTGTACCATATCTCCTCCCCCACAGTCCCCCACCCTTTTCCATCCCCATTCGGGCTCATCTTGCCATCACCTCTTCAGCTCCGCCACCCCAGAGAAACCAATTCAGGCTGCTGCTCCACACCGTCATGGCATGTTGGCCAAGGGAGATGGAGTCCTTTCAGGTTCTCGGCTACAACCTCCCTCCCTCCTCCCCTGTCGCTGCCCCCTCGCTACTTCTCAACATTTCCTCAACAGCAAGACAGCATGATAGGACTGCTCCTGAGAATCTGTTGGAGTTATTCTGCACATTCTGTGACCTTTTAAAGTTTTCTAAAATTGCATGTGGGTGTGTGTGTTTTGTGATTCCACTCCGAGCATGCCTTTGCATGGTTATACTGTCAGATTAATGAGACTATCTGAAAGAAATGAAGCCTGCATTATGTGCTTAAACAGACTGATTGTGAGGTTTATCAGTAATAGGTTATCTTAAATGGCAAAGCCAAAACTCCATCGCCCACCCATGGCTTTTTAAACTTGGCAATCTGCTTTTAACATCCTGCTGTTTGCTGGGAAGGTTTTTACTAGGCTTTCTAGATTTGTATACATAAACTGCGCTGCTTGGCTGTTCTTAAAAGTTGATTTGAATTATACCCTCTGCATTATACGGCTTGATAGGAAATAAATCTCTTCAAATGAATACACTGGGAGGAGGGAGGTGGTGAATGTGTGGGAGGGGTAGGCACTGACTGTAGAGTGGTGGCATATGTTAACATAAATTAAAGTCTACAGCTTGGAGAAGGAATGAGAGAAGAGAATGTGAGAGTGAGAAAAATAGATTTGGGTTTCAAGAACAAAAAAAGGAGTTAAAAAAAAAGAGAATAAACTCATGAAGTAAAATAGGAGCGGGGCAGGAGGTCTGATAAATTTGGGTGTGTTAGTACAAACGTAAGCAAATTAGTTTTGTTAGTTCCTTATTTTGCTTTGGTATTAGTTGCTTTATTTCATTAGTCAGATGACTGTGTTGTTTTTCTTTACTTCCTTAAAGCTCAGAGGCCTTTGGCATCTCAATGCATCTCAATGGCTGAATGGCGAGGTGGCTGTATTAAAGGTTGGTGGTGGCTGCGATGGTGGGGTGCAGCAGGGTGACGAGCAGAGCGCAGGAGGGAGGGATGGGGTCCGCTGAAAGGCAGCAGGCTGCAGAGTGAATGGGAAAGGGGGAGGGAGGGGGGGGGGGGGGAATTAGCTGCAGAAGCCGGATAGGGGTGGCGGGGGGCCTCCATTGGTTCAATGCAACGGCCAGAGCAGCTGTGAAAAGAGGTCTCCCCTTTTTCCCACGCCCAGTGCGACGCAGAAGCCCTGCTTCAGCCTGCCAGGGTCAAGTCACATTTCTAATATATACACCGGGCCTGTGGACTCGCACAATGCATACGCACAGCTCATTTATTTTATGTATGCACACAGACAGACACACACTTGTATGCACACAGCGAGTAGACAGCCCCTCAGACAGAGACAGAGGTGGGGGCCGCTGCAGAGGGAGAGACAGTATTATGACACTGATTTCTATCCTGTTGGCACCATTGTTTCGTTTTGGATCCTGCAAATTAACAGTCAGCAAGTGACATGCTCAAACACACACGTGCAGATTTCATCACTACACCTGCTAATTTCAGCAGTTTCAATTTCAGTTTGTGGGAAAATCTAAATCAGCAGGAAACAAATCCCAATTTAAATGAAGATTTGGCAGTTTTTCTTTCATTTCTTACACTGGATACTGGTACGGTTTTCCATTATGACCTTCATGAAAATCCCTTTATATGCTTGGACTAATATAGCCGTTGGTGTCTTCACTGTATACACCCATAACTGTGTCATCCACCCACCCTCCTGCCACCGCATCTCAGCCCCTTTCTTCTCCTCCTCACACGTTTACGTCTCAGCCACCATTTACAAACTATAATCATATTCCGGGGAGGGGGATGTAAACGCTTTGTCCTGACAGACCCCCACCCTGTCCTCCACCACCACCCCAGTGCCAGATGCCCTGCTGTATTGTGTGGGTGCTGGGGGCAGGCCCCTCTGTCTCTCTCCCTGCACCATGATGTCACCCTACTTGTCTGTCTGTCTTTCTGTCAGGGCCATGACAGGAACTTGAGTGTGGGAAGGAAAGGCGTTCAGGAAGGGAAGAGGGAGGTGGGGGTGGTAGAGGTTCAAGGAGGGGTTGAGGGTTGGGAGAGGATTTTTTTAGGGGGAGAGTTTGGGGGTTTGGGGTGTTGGAAAGAGAGTGTCTGACCTGAGAGGTCAGCGAGTGGACTTGAGCATGGAGCCAGTGTGTGTGTGTGTGTGTGTGTTTTCCGGCTCTCCTAGCAACTCTAAAGAGTAGTGGAATTTAGATGAGTCTGTTGGTCTGTGTCCTCCAATAATTCAGTCATTCAAGCTCCTCGGTTAGCCACACAAAAGGCCTGAACAGAGAATATGAAGAAGAGGGGGAAACAATAGCACCTGTTTTCACTTTTCTATGTTTATTCATTATAGATTCCATCAAGTACTCCCGCAATTGCACACAGATGTAGTGAAGTCATGACAGTTTGAAGCTGATATACTGACTATTGAGAGTGTAATGCATGGTGTGATATTAGGAAATATCCAGAATATTACACATAAGAGTGGAATTCAGTCTCCTCCTTGAATGAATTCACATCTTTGTGCAGTTATGCTGGTACAGCAACGCTTCAGTCTCCAAAGTGAAATGATTCATATTTTCTTTGTATATTTTTTTAAACGTGGGAGGTGAGGGCAATTTTTGTTCAAACACCCAAGCTAACTAGTGGAACTTTTCCAGAATTACTTACTGTAAGTGTTTCATTATAAGAATTAATCTTATTCCAATTTATATTATGATATATAGTCATTATTTTTGTTAACTCAATTTGTAACTTTTTTTTGTTGATTAATTGTTGCTTCAGCAACACAAATTGAATTGTCAAACTGTACTGCAATAGTTCTTGGTTTTTGTGTTGTATGAGCGAGGCTATTTGTAGACTAGATGTCTTTTTTCTTTTATTAGTAAGACTAAATAACCATAAAGGAAACAGTAAGTAATGTTTATTCCCAACACAGGTGGCATCACATAAGCTTAAAGAGTAATACAAATAAAAACACACTGCTTTTAATTGTAATTTGTGTTTGATATGGTTTCTCCACAAACATCTACTCCTGCTTTAAAATAAAAACATTGTTCATTTCAAAATGTAACAATTGGACAATGAAAATTCCATTCTCAGTGTCATCATACGTCTGTAAGTTGAATACAAACAAACACATTAAACTCAGATTTAAGGTGAGCAAAGAGAAACTTTCCACCTTCAACAAATGAATGTGAAAACAGCCGTCTAGCGTCAAACTTTATTGTTTATTTTAATGCCTACATTGGCGTCTAACAGTAGTGAAAATGTTCCGGCCCTAATGTTATCATTTTGAAAATGCATTGCTGTCAATCTAAACGACTTGATGGAGAACGAAGATTTTTGTCTGACAGCAGTAATGTGATGTTTACAGCTCACCGGCAAACACAGACAACAGGCACCTTTTTCAACTGGCAAACATTTACTAGGACACAGACACATGCCTTTGTCATTCATCCTCGCTCTACTAGGACTCCTGCCTTTGTATTTCTTCCACCCCTTTGCTCCTTCCATCTCTTGCTTTAATAGTTCTCCTTCTGTGTCTTTCTCTCTGTCTCTCTGGCTGTGTGATGGGGTGGTCGTATTGGGAGACAATGGGAAAGACTCACTTAATTAACTGGACGAGAAGATGCATTGTGGCAATTACTGAGCACAAAGGGAGGGGAAGGTATGGCTCTGTAATGTGCTGCTGTGTGTATTTTCCTTGCTGTTGTAGCCTGGAGTGCAGGCAGGCCTTTATAGTGGAGAGTGAAAGCAGTAACAATGGAAGACAGGATGTACTTCACATGTAGAGCCATTTCCAGTCCTTTTACAAACAGGGACAATAGCTGGTACAGTCTCTTAAAGACCGGAAATGCAAATACTGTATTCTCTCTACGGAATGAATCACGGAGCCTAAATTACCAGGTCTGGTCTTTGTGCAAACTAAATTTACAGGTGTACTTCTTTGTAGAGATTTATGCTACCACTTTCTAATAAGGAACCCTTTATAGAGATGACTTTATGTATGTTAATAAATAATTTACTAATGTCTTCTAGATCAGTTATATCCATGAATAAAAACGACTAGGGCTGCAAGTAATGCTTATTTGCTTTATCAATTAATCTATGTATTATTTTCTCAATTAATTAATAAATTCATTTGGTCTGTAAAATGTAATAAAATATGGACATTCACATGATGTTCACAAACCCCTCCTTCAAACAGCGATTGTCCAATCATGGCTTAGCAACCGTAATTAGGTACGTGTCAAGCTTTGGATTTCTGTTGAATAGGTGTGCATGGGTCTGTTATACTCGTTTGGAGGATAGAGTGGAGCACAAGTTTAAGTAAAGAATTAAATAGTTTGTTACAGGGTTTGTGTTTTAAAACGAGTCCGCTGGAAACATAAAAAAAGTCAGCCGCATTTCATCCAAATCATGGAGCTTACCTTAGCTAACTTGCAAAAACGGATAAAATTTATTTCAGCTTTCAAATTTCAAATTGACGGTTGCCAGCTAGAAATGAGAAACTTACTTTTGTCTACCTGTCTGAAATGAAGGGCCACTGTTTCATAACATAGTAAGAATTTTCAGGGGTAAATCTGTCCTCTGTTATCATTAACTAAATATATGTGCCATGGGAGTTTGGAAAGCTCAATAGGCATAATAATGGTAATTTAAAGGGGAAGTTGCTGAGCAAATAGTCAGAGGACCAAGAAAACCAACAAATCCTAACATTTAAGTTTTTCTGCATTTTTACTCATTTTTAAAGATTAATCCACTATCAAAGTGTTTGCCAATTGTGTGCCAAATGTAGATCGACTAGTCTATTAATCATTTCAGATCGAAAAACAGCTTTTGTGTTGCCAGGTTGCAAAAAATCTCTCTGGCTGTTGTTTATCCTCCTCCAGCATGACATACTTGGTCTTTTAAGCTACTGTATCTCTAATTGAATGAAGGACCACTTACCTTCTGGAAAAGGCCTGCAGTGCACCTGGCAACCCAAAATAAGTTCTTATTAAGGGCTTATAACTCATCTATAAAGCATTAGTAAAATATATTACATAAAAAGCTACAGTTACAATGTCTAAACTCTTAGAAAATGTGTCTAAGAAAGTGGTTCTGTTACGCTCATGTCTTACCTGGTTGGGTAACTTGGTTACTGGTTGGGTGATTCATTTTCTAATTTCCTTTTTTCTTGTCCATTCAAGCATCCTCTTCATTCCTCTTCCGGATTGTCCTGTTGCTGTGTACCAAACCGGACAAGCTACTTTCTATTTCTGACTGGCTATGAGTGGGCCGCTGCTTGGTGCCACTGCGTGTTTTGTGTGTGTGTGTGTGTGTGTGCGTGTGTGTGTGGAGTTGGGTCTGGCAAAGAGCATCCTCCTCTAGTGGAGTGGCCTGAGGGGATTTCTTTCATGAAGTCAGATAACATCCAGGCGACCCCCTCTTCCCTTTTTTATAAGAGTTCTTTAACCTTGATAAATGAAGTAGAGGCAGGAAGGGAGGGAGGGAAGCAGAAAAAAGTTGTGGGCTGTGGTGGGGGATGAGGATGTGATGGAGGGAGGAGAGATAGAGAGAGAGGGAGAGACACCAACTCCCTGGCCGGCTTGCTCTCAGGATCAATAACGTTCGGAGAGCTGCTGAGCACTCCTGTCTGGCAGCTCTACCATAGGGGATGGAAGGAACGGAGGGAGGGAAAGGGGAGGAAAGGAGGGAAAGCAAGAAAAGGAGTGTTGAGAAAGCCTCTCTATCTCTTTCTTGTCACCCTTTTTTGCGAGGAGAGGGAATCGTAGCGGATGGTGATGTAAGATGGAAGGATGAAGAGATGGACAGGACCATAGATGGAGGAGAGTTTAGACCAGTGCACCTATCCAGCTGAACTGTGCCACCCACCTGCCTGCCTTCCCACCACAAACACGCACACACACACACACACACACACACACACACACACACACACTGACGTCTCCTTTTACCGAGCCACAAGGTTACAGAGTGTCGATACAAACGCGTGCAGCCCTCCGACAAATGGGATTTGGCATGTTCAATCAACAGTGCTGCCAAATCCCTGTTGTTAAGTATTGCAGAGCCATATCTGTCTGCTGTGGGCCTGAGCTATGCTACCTGGGCCCACTAACTGTCCCCTAAATATCCTCTATTAAAGTCCTCTGTAATAGAATTATCAGCTGCGTTTGTCATTGGATTTGAATAGGTGTGTGTGCTGTGGCATAAATAGGAAACAGAGAAAGAATTTTCACATTGAGCACCTGTTATAAAAATGGCCTCTTCCACCATGCAGTGCCTCCAGGTTATGGACATCTGAGCTCGCTTCCTCTCTTCTTTCTCCCTCCTCGACTTGATTTCCTTGCTTGGAGTTTAAGTCGTCGGTCTCCCTCCCCTGGCCATCTCTCCTGGCCTTTTTCCTGTCCTCTGTTAGACCTGATCCTTTCATCTTTCTTCCCTTAATCCTGTGCTAGAGAAGCCTTCTCTTCACCCCTCCGCTGCTTCGCATTGCTCTCTTTTTAACTCCATGCCTCTTCTTATTTTACTGTGTCCCTGTGCTCCTTGTACCGCTTTCTCCTCCTCTCACTTTCTCTTCTTCATCCCCCCTTTTATCACCCCTGCCTCTCAACCTTTGTCTTCTGCATCACCCTTTCTCCTCCTCTCTTCTCCCTTCTATCCTTAATTAAGTTAGTGATCAGTTGACTGCCCCTATCATTGCTAGAGAGCAGGTGGTTCCTCCCATCACAGGAGGGGGGTACATTGTATGTGCATTGTTGACCAGTGTAAGCCCCCCACCAGGGACAAAGTGCAGTACCCTCACTACCTCAGCCACCCCTGAGGGGCATTAGCCCCCTGACGAGAGCCATGCTCTGGCCTGCCCGTGTCTTCCTGACAGCCCAGCATCACACCGCTGGCTCTTTCCTTATCTGAGCAGGGCAGTTTGACTCCAGACTGCTGAGAGTGAATGCAATTGTCCATAATAGGGGAAGCAGGTGTGAATGCAGAAAGTTAAGCTTGTTGCTTTTAGACGTCACAGAAGAATTCAAAGTTCATTGAGGATTGAGGTGTTCATCAACGGGATCTCTCGCACATCTCAAGATCAGGTTCCTACTCCAAACCTCCACACAACCCCACATACTCTATCTATCTGTCTCTCTCCCTCTTTTCTCTTTCACTCACACACACACACACACACACACACACACACACACACACACACACACACACACATACACATTCACACAGGGAACAAGTAGGTAAGGTTGCTATGGGAACGGTTGGTCAGAGTTTACCAGAGGGGAAACAAACAAAGTACTGTTCATGAAAGCAGGTTGTTTTGTGCAGAAGGAGCAGTGATACTGTGTGTGTGTGTGTGTGCGCACACGTGGGTTGTGCGTCATGTCTAGTGATTAGATACACGGTGTAAAACCATGCATACTACACCTTACTGCCACTATAGTCCCGCTATTATTTACAATAACTTCAAAAAATCCCAAAGCGGAGCATGTATTCATCCTGTGGCTGGTTTTAGGGCTGCAACTAATGATCATTTTCATAAATTATTAATCTGCCCATTGTTTTTTTTAATTAATCTATTAATCATTTAGTCTATATAACATCAGAAAACGGTGGAAACCACCAACTTCCTGTAGCCCAGGGGGATGTCATCAGATGTCTTGCTTTGTCCAACCAACAGTCACAAACTTAAACAATTAATCGATTTTCTAAATTGTTAATTTTCAGTTGACTGACTAATCCATCAATTGACTTATAATGATTTCATATTTCAACAATGAGACTGTAACGTTCCTCACATTATTACATGAAGTAAACATACATGCCATATTTCCATCATGTTTTCCACCATTTCAGAATTGACTGGTGCTTTTTTAATTATATTAATTATTATGCCGTCTTCTTCTGCGCCTCCAGTTGGGAGAATTAGCGCCGCCAACTGTTTAAATCTCAATGTACCAACACCTAAAATTCACATAACAGTAGTCGATTAAACATGCATTCATTCGTATTGATTTTCTGGAAGTTCGGTTAAGATTTGCACGACATTTGGATGGAAACCTGACTCATGTCTATGCCTAAGTCACAGCCATTTTTCCCCAATGCCTACTGTGCTGGTTCAGCTCTCTCACTTTCTTCTCCCTTAGAATTATATACTGTATCTTCTCTCCTCTCCTCTGGAAAAGTAGGTCTCGTGGTAGTTGGATGTCACCTCATCCGAGTCACAAGCAGCAGCAACCCCCACAGTTCTCATTTTATTTCACTCCCCTTTCTTTCCTTTCTCCACTCTTCTCTGCTCTCCCTTTTTTGAGGCGAACGAACAAAATGCATCAAACTCTTAAAGCAGCACACAAACCCGCTCTGTGTTTTTCCCATAAAAATGCCACCATGCCTTCTTCCTTCTTCCTTCTCCCTTTGTGTCCCCACCCCCTTTAATGCCTCTTTAGCCCTGCACTCGGCTGCTTGAGTAATATTTATTGCGCAGTCTCTTTTAGTCTCAGTTTCTCCTTTTTGTTTTTCCCCCCTGAAAAAAACAAGTCCAATGCCATGGGGCAAAACACCCCCAACGCCCACCTCCACCACCCCTCCCACCTTCTCCGCCCTCTGTTCCCTCTGCCCCTCGCTCCTTCAGCACTGACAGATAGACAAACGTACTGTTCTCTCTTTCTTTGCCTTTCACCTCTCAAACCTCCCTCCATCCATCCTGCCGGACGGGTACAATGGTGCTCTATCCTGCGGCAGGGAGAATGCAGCCCTGAACTAACAATATCACCAAGGCTGCCTGAATGCCGCCGAGTCCCATTGTGCCTTGTCAGAGGGGAGTTAACACCCATGTCTGAGCCCAATGAATAGTATTATTGTGTCTGAGACATGCACCGCACCCCCGGTCCCCATCCATGTCCCCCTAACTCAACTCGCCCTCCTCTCCCAAACTTGCCTCTCTTGTCCCAACAGTGTAACCCCCCACGCCACTCTCACACCCCTTTCGCTCTCTCCTTAACAAACAGCTCGAACTTCCTAAGCCTCGCCGGCCCACCGACTCTAAACCTCTACACTTTACTTCTCTATTCCCCTGGCAGTCAGCCCGTGGGTTTTAGTCTCTTTTTCAGGCCTGCAGAGGGGTGGAGAGAGGTGGACAGAAGGGCTGTCACAGCTCTGTGGTGGCTTCGGCAAGGATATTTTGGAGATGGTGTGGTTGGTGCAGCGCAGTGCAATGTGGGTTGGTGGGGGTTGAATTTGGCCACGGCTCTTTCTCTGCTGAGGAACACAATGGGACCATGAATCCTCAAAGAAATGTCCCCCCAACTGCTATTATCATAAGAAGAGGGCTGCTGAACCCATTTGAATAATTCTAGATTATACAAAAGCTGAGATGTTTTCTTTGACAAGTTTCTATAGAGCACCACTGCTCTGGCCAAAACATTTCCATTCCTTCACACTCACTATGGCGTAAACAGAGAAGGGTAGTTTGAAATATCCCGTCAATTTTAAATGTTGCTTTTGTTTTTTATAACTCTTAAGGACACATAAATATAAAACCCAGTGGGCTCGTGCAGCTAAGGGAGAGTCAAAGAGGGTGGTTGTTGAAGAGAAACTTTCCCTGTATATATTTCTAATGTATTCTATTGACGCAGTGGTGATTTTTATAATGGGCCCACTCTCGCTATATTTTGCTATCTGCAGCACATCAGAATCTAATAGCTGAGAGTACCTTTGGCAGACAGTATCTCTCTGCATGACACACTTAACTCTCAGGCCTCCAATCCCAGCAGTTTCTGCTCTCCAAGGTTAGCAGGTTCACATTACTGGCTGAGAGGGTGCCAGAATCCTCACCCCCGACTTCCCGCTGATCAAAGCCCAGGATTGACATTCAGAGTGGGTAAAATGCTGAAAGTTAAGATTAACTTGTTTTTTCTCCATCTCTGTCTCTGGTTGTTTGTGTACAGCAGGAATAAGAGGAGGAGGAGGAGGAGGAGGAGGCAGTGGAGGAGGAAAAAGAGAAGCAGAGTGGGTGGAAGGATGGAAGGAGAGAAGGATAGAAGCAGTTCGAGGAGGTGGTTCGATGCGGGTGAACCCAGAGCAGGTGAACACAGCTGTGGATTGCCATGGGCTCTCTGGCTGCCTTCCTCCTGTGGCCCTGGCGCTGCATACAGGGGTCCCGGGGAGCCGGCAGGGGCCAGCCAAAGCTGCGGCAGAGTGGGCAGGCTAGGCCAGCAAAGCCAGGAGAGAGGCAGGTGAGGCGGGTGAGCCGAGCTCTCATCCCCGCCGGCTAGGAGCCTCCGCAGCAGAGCGGAGCAGCACGGAGCAGCAGAAATCAATACAGAGGAGAGAGGCTAGCAGAGGTTGCCCAGCACCGCCTGCAGGCCTCGGAGCCCAGGGACCAACCACCACCACCACTGCTCCCAGCTCCTCTCTCCATCTCTCTTTCTATCTTTCTCCAACAGTCCCAGCACCAGCCAGGGCCAGGGCCCTAACCCTGCAACCGCCCCACACGCAGTGTGTGTGTCAGCGTGTAAAATAGAGAGAAAAAGGGAGAGAGAAGAGACAGAGAGAGTCTTTGTGTGTGGTTCAGCCAGAGGGGTTTTTGCTGCGTCCAACACCACTTGATAAAACTTTGTCAGAGAGACACGGCAACAGCGAGGGAGGGAGAGAAACGGCACAAGAAGACAGGACATCGAAGGTCTCTCTTCTTCCAGCTCCCTCCCTCCTATTAGTCATTCCACCTTAACTGTTTGAATAAGGATCCATCGGAGATGCTACACAGGACGTTTCCGCTCAGTCCCACTTCCAAGCACGTAGCGCACAATATTCCTAAGATCGCATGAGCCAGGATGAAAGGACAATTTGAACTTTTTCTTTCATCCTCTGTATCAGACCCAACCTGTCTTTTCGCCTTAGATTTTCTTATCCTCACTACAGCAGCTCCCATCACAGGATATGGCAGTGCAGTATTGATCTATTAGATGGAAGAGAGGAAGGCGGGCCCGGGCTTTCATACCTCTCTCTCTCTGTGTGTGTGGAAATAGCACCTGAAGTCCACTTACTGCTGTGCAGCAGGGATCCCAAGTGAATGGCTGCTAATTGAATGAGAGATGAAAAGGACAGTAGTTATACCTGTTCAGTGCCCCCCCCCCACCCCCCTTCTGATGCTACTTGGTTTTTCATGTGACTTTTTTTCTCCTCCACGTTTACAAAAGTCCTTCTCCACACAAAGAGACTTGCTCGTCAGATGTTTTAGCAAAATTGATGGTGACTAAAGAAAATTGGCCAAATCCTGAGCAATGAAAATACCTGGCTTAACATCAGTGTAAAGGTTAATGCCTTCAGTAGAAAACAGAGAGGAGCAAAGTACTTTTTCATGCAGTGGTAGAAACATCCAGCTGAATCCAGCAGTTGGAGAGGCCGTGCCACAAAACGTATTGTGCTGTACATACGTGGGGACTTGGAAGGACATTACAGGACAGATGGACAGCTTTCCAAGAATGAATACTTTATCACAATGGGATTCAAACCTCTTGGTGAGTACAGTATCTTCATTTAAGTTTTGTGGTAAATAAAACCAATTATGACCCTGAAAGCCATATTGAGCTAAGGAGGGCAAATAACAGAAATAAGATATATTTCCCCTTGTGGTAACAGTGTTATGATAAGATACCATGTGTGTTTTTAAAGTGAACATAGACACGTTATGTTGTAGTTGATCCCCTCAGGCAGCTTTCAACAGAAGCCCTAGGCTGTGATCATACTGTCACTGACGGTTGGAGGAGTTCGTTGTTGTTGCCTCTACCAGGGAGGGTATTAAAGCGCAACTCCCCCTCGCCTGCCAATCTCCTGGCACACAGAGAGAAACTGGCGCCTGTTTACGCCTCAGCCTGGCAGAAACCCATGCTTACAAAATGGCCGATTCCTGTCTGCCAGCTGTCTCCTTCAGCCAAGATGGCGCTCGGTCGCTTTCTAATGCCCGCTGTTTGCCATCTGCCCTTTAATTGCTAACTGCTATGCAAATATCTTGTAATTGCATTTGCATGTGCTCGATACTTAACCCCTCCCCCTCGCTTGTAAATAATAGCGCTAGCATAAAAGGAAAAAAAAGAAACACAATCCTGCGCATTTGCTGATTAAATACTCAGCAGGAACAATTAGCCCTGTTGTTGCCCTCCTCCTTACTTTTCTTTAAGCTCACCTTATGCAAATCATTGATGCCGTGTTCTTGCTTTTGATGCTAGTATGCTAGCATGAAAAATGGAGCGTCACCCTGTCTTTCTCTGAGCGACTCGTTGGGAGACGCTCATGTGTCTTCTCATTGTACCATATGTGACATCTGTGGTTGGCTGCATTACCAGGGTACCCTGCCTCTTCTGACAGGCAAAGCCCACACTGTAAAGGAAAGCAGGAGCAAGGGAGAGGCATAACATAATGACCTCATTAGCATGCTCAGCACTCCCTGCTATAGGCTCTGGTGCGCTGCTGCGCCGTGGGACACACGGGTGTACGCCCTTCTCACAGCACTCAGCATGCAACATTGTGTTCTCCCCACACAATGCGGCGCTTCATACAGGCTTTATTACGCCTTGTCAAAGCGCAGGGGGATCAGGGGTATCAGTGCAGAAGCAGCAGGATACGGGCTGTGTACGTGGAACAGGAGATGTATTGGTGCTTTATGGTCTTAATGTGGTGTTAGCTGTGCTGATGGATCCTCTGTTGCTGCTGTTGTGCATTGACATGTGTGTTTATGTTTGTGTGTGTGTGTGTGTGTGTGTGTGTGTGTGTGCCTGTGTCTGGGGTCTATAGTTGTGTGTTTGTGCAATTGTCCGTTTCATTGTGAACTCCCGTGGCATTCGTGGCCGTTTTCACCTGTCAGTGCTAATTATTGTAGAGCGCAATTTGGTGAATTGTCTGTGTTTTGGAAATAGGCTATCATCCACTCTGAAGACCTGCTGTATGGTATCTGTTGTCGGTCTGTAGTAGTGTAGCCTTGAACTTCACAGCAAAGACTGAATGACGACACACACGCACTCTCTCTCTCTCTCTCTCTCTCTCTCTCTCTCTCTCTCTCTGCCTCTCTCTCTCAAGAAGAGCCCATGACAAAGGGACAGTGTTTCTAAATAGTTGCTTGCTTACGGTACAGCAAATTACAGGCTGTGATTTGTCCTTGAAATCTGTGGGGGAAATAAATTATCTTTTTAAGTCATGTGGTAACCATTGCTGTCATTTACTCATCCACGAAAAGCTGCTTCACCCCTGTTATCGTCTTCTCTATCAGACCCAGGCAGTTTTAATCAAGCTTTTCTGTCTAATCAGCCCATACTGACACTGATGAGGCTAAGGTGGAGGGCAGGTTAGTGTAAAAAGCCCATGCTAGCTGTAGTCTGGAAGGTACTGTATACTTATGTGGGGGGAACTGGCAGTCAAGAAGACAGACAGGCAGGCTCAAATCTGCTCTCACGGTACATTAAGGCACCAATCCAAACGTGCTAGAGTGAATTGATTTCATTTATTGGTGTATTTTCAAATTTTCAAAGTTAGGGTTTACTTTACAATGGAAGCCAAGAGTTAGAAAAACAGGTCGGCATAAGAAAGAGGCAGAGAGAAGAAAATTAGTCACAGAGTTAAAAAATGTTTTAAACCTGTCATATAATCTTGAATGTGGATGTGTGTGTGGGCACGACAGAAGGGATTGGTTCTCTTGGTGGAGGGAGAAGGATGGAGGACAAACTCAGGGAGGTGGTTGTTAAGTCTTTCTAAGAAAAAAAAGAGTAATTTGTCTGGATCAAGGGGGATCAACTGGGCGAAGCCATTTTATTCTCATTTGCATATTAAAATCAAACAACGGGGCCCATATGTTTTATGAAGCACCGGATGAACACAACAGCCGACCACATATGCTAGTCAGCCACCACAACTGTTGCATACGCGCTCAAGCACACATACAGTATAAACACACATACACACATAGATGCTAATCTATATCACGTGGGTATGAATGTGTCCATTCACACTTATTCATAGGGGAAAAGGACACACACAGGTCCCAACACCATCTCCTGTAGAAAGCTTTTATGCTAATAATGGGTATACCCATGCATGTTACTACGCTGCTGCAATTACACATAATCCAACACAAAGAGAACACACAGGATGGTACAGTAGACCTTGCTTTAGGTGGATATATCACATGTGCATGAACTTAGTAGTCTGTGTATGTGTTTGAAAACACTTAATGGGAGATGAGCAGAATGACAATTCACATTTTCCGTTCTCATGGGCTTTAAGGCCCAAGACCTTCAACAGTAAAGCCACATATAGGAGTCCTCCTATGCTTGAGCAGTTTATAGCCAAAGGATTTTTTGGCCTTTGCGTCATGTAAAATAGTAGCATTCACTAAAATAGTGAAAACATTTTGTTAAGGACAACAATTATTCTAATAAGAAGGTTGGTTTGGTTGAAGTGAAATATAATATCTCTCAACATGAACCTCTCCACACTAGGAAAAAGGAAGATCAAAATTTGGATGTGGCCTCAACCCTCAGAGTCAGACAGTGTTATCAAATTATATAAAGCAAGTATTTAGGGGTGTATTTCATTTTTTGTGGAGCGGCTTGAATGTGGACTGTTCATTTGTGTGTGTGTGTGTGTGTGTGTGTGATTGTCCAGTCCGCTGCAGCTTTTCTCATTCAGACTGCCCACTGCTTTTTATTTGCTTAGGTATTGATTGAATGTGTTCCACCCACAGAAGTAATAGTTGCTGAAAGCATTTACAGCCATCGCTCAATTCACCCTCTTTCTTTCTTTGTTGACACCAAACAAATGAGTGATTGGTTCTTTCTCGAATCCCTTGATCATTCAAATGAAAAATGAAATTTGAATAGGTGTGTTGATATATTTTAAATACAGCACAAAAGCTAAATTGGTCATTTTTGATTTACCATTGTCAGGTTACTCCCTCATATGAAGATTTTCCTTTTATGTTAAAATTGTTATGTGGGAGTAGTGTCATTATATATATTTTAAATCTGAATTGAAGAGATTGCAGACTCCAAATGATCAGAAAGGCTTTTTTTTAATGCACTATTTTCCATATTTTGAATTTAGTCTACATTTTCCACATATATATATTAAATATATATCAATAAAGAGGCTCAATTTCAATATTGCAACATTGCAATAATGCTAAAGATAACTATTCATTATTTCTGTCAAATTATTTGTTTATGTGTAATCTGTCCAATGATCCTGACACCTTAGATATCAATGCATTAAACAGATGGCCTGTCTGTGATGAAATTATTCTTTTTGTCTGCTTCTGAAAGTAAAAACAAGAACAGTTTTACTTGTCAAGATGCACTTGGCAGAATAGAATTAATTAATTTAATTGATACTTCAAATTCCTTATGTGAAACTACCCTTCTCAGGAAGTAATTCCTGAGTCAAGCGTTGCTGCTCAGTTTTCTCAGAGCTGCAACACTGAGCCCCAAGTCTGATTATAGACTCAGGGTAAAAACAGTCAGGCATTTATCCAAGTCACTGATTATGTCATTTCAACAGGCTGCAAATACTCAGACTGGCTAGACAGCTCTGAGGGGAGAATTATGAAGCCGGAGTGGAATGGAGGCTGTATGAAAAGGAAATGAAAATGGAGTAGTGCTGTATGTGTGATTAAACTGCCTGCTCGCCGGCAAAGGCCACGCTGCTGTAGCACAGGCCCGAGATTTGGCCGTAATGAAAATGTGAAGGTGGACGGGTTTGAACCCCCTGAATGACGTGTATATTTACACACACACACACTCTTACACATACATTATATAGTGTATGTATGTGCTTAGGCTGAATGGTTTATATGAATGAGCCATCGAGAGAGACTACAGATGCAATTTGAGACATTAAGAGAGGAATAATATTGTGTGGAAAGAATGAAAACCTTCCCGGACTGAAAATCAAACATTCGGATTCACGTTTAGCACGCAATTTATTCAAACCACAGATAATCCTGGAATTGTTGTTGCCCTTAGAGACAGACAGAAAGGAGCATGGCAGCCACATAAATATTAAATTGCTCCATTCAGATACAGAGACAGCATCCCCGTAATCGAGCGTGGGAACAGGCAAAATTATTAGGCAATGAGGTGTCTGTGCAGTGGAGGGGGTTGTGGTTGGTTCATGGCTAGACGCCCCAGCTGCTTTGACTTCCATTCAAAAACAGGTTAGGAAGGTCCTCAAGGGTCAAGGTCAGGGGTGTGTGTGTGTGTGTGTGTGTGTGTGTGTGTGTGTGTGTGTCTGCGGTTCATCTGCCGTTCATCCCTGGCTAGCTGGCTGGCTGGCTGGCTGTTAGCTGCCTCTGTGTTTGCTTATTTTATAAGCTGCTTCTTATTGCTTCGCTCCAGGGACAACTTGGGCTTAGAAGCAGGGGAACCCAACCCCCTTCAGTCAGCCTCTGGCCAGTATCCAGCCGGCTCTCAGCCAAATCGAGCCAGAAATCAGTCCTGCAGCCCAGTCAACCCCCTGGTCAAACATCCCCCAGCCAAACACAGTCAAACCCAATCAGACACTTTGACAGCCCCCCTTGTCTGTCTCAGTCTGCTGCCTCCTGTAATTTAAAATGTCAGCTCGGGGTTCATCGTACGTGCACGCCGTTCATTGAATGTCCCTGTTTTGAATGCTTTGGCCGGAACCATGCGGAAATAATTTAAAATGTTAAAATTCTAATTTTTTGTGTTCTGTACCTCAGTCTGGGCCATTTGCCATTAACATATGTTGCTTTGCCGTGAGTCACATTTTCCTGATGAAGCCGCCCATCAATAGCAATCCTCTTTATCGGTGAAATGCTGCCGGTCACTGTATCATTGCCATTTCATCAAATCATCTGAAAGGCAAGTGCGCGGGCTTGCGGCACGTTACGCCACTTTGAAATAAACAGCGTAAGCCCTTTAAGAGGAGGGACTGCAGCACACGAGGAGGGGAGAGGAGAAGAGAGGAGATGTGGAAGGGGAGGTGAGGGAAAGAGAGGACAGAGGTGGAGAGGAGAAATGGGGAGAAATGGAGAGGAGCAGAGACACAAGTTAACCCACCCTGCGGTAGCCTGCCTTATGCTTCATTAGACTGTCTGAAAGAAAGACCTGCTTTCCCTCATCACCTCAATAGACTAGTCCCCCTTCTCTTCCATAGCCTGGAGGGTTCTCCTATAAAAACCCACCTCGCTTGCCCCCCGTTTTCCTCCTCATTTCTGCCTCCGTCCTCCTAATCATCTCAACTCGTGTTGAAATCAAGCTTTGTAACAGCCTATATGTGAGCCACTCTGGTCCCCCCCCCCCTCCACCCCCTATCATCCTCCGATCCCCACCAGCTCCCCTTCTCTGCTCATTCACTCACCTTGGTCAGACACACCACCCACCCACTGCTTAAATCCCTATCAGCATGTCAAGTAAATGTCTGCCCAGCTGGGGTTGACACACACACACCCATGCTAAAATATAAATGCACTGCCCACACAATCTTTTGCTTGCTTCTGGGGTTTAGCCTTCCTCCCTGCTGACCCCTTTCACCCATGTTTTGCTCTCTTCCCCTTCTCGCCGCTTCTCTTCCCCCTCTCTGCCTCTCCTCAGGCACTGATCTGACAGGATGGTTTGGCTAGCTGACTATATCTGCAAGAGGGTTTATCACAGGGCTTCACAGCACTCCGTCTGTTGTCTGACTGTTTTTATTTTCAAAATTAAAGTGCTTTTTCCAAAAGCCGCTCCGTACCTTAGGCCATGCTCACCTTTACATCCCATCTATTTGATTAAAAGGTTACTGGAATCCTATCCTCTAAATTTGTTACAGTAAAATCGGGTCAGTTTATCTCCTAATAAAATCTGGAGCTGCCAAATCTCCTACCAAATATCCTTGCAGGGTTTTCTTTTCATGAAGGAAGCAAAAAAAAAATCACCCGGGAACATTCTTCAACTCAAGTTTTTCCTATTTTACATTTTTTAAGATAAATTGTGTTTAAGATATCCTTGTATTCTTTTGCACTATCTACCGCAGTTACACTATCATTTTTTTTACAAAACAGCACTATTACATTGTGATTAAGATATTTGTTATATGTAGAGATCAGATTTGTCTGTAGGAGACTAAGTAATTTCCTTGTTCATCTAAATTGTCACAAACATATTTTTGATCAAATCTCCTACCAGCCAAAGTCTCAGTCTCATGGGTTGTAAAAATGGTTTGTGTCATTTTATGTTTATTTTGTTCTCATAGCGCTATGTTCTGTCCTCTGTATTATTCCCCTGCTTGTGTCTCTGGTTCATATACACTGCTGATACCATTAACACAAATAGGGACAGGGAACACTGAGCGCCCAGCAGACTTTAAGAAGCACACAGCTCCCGTGTTTCTTCTCCGAATAAAGTGACCGCTTCCCATTTTATCACCATCCCCCCTCCGCACCACATTTCAATCATTACTCTGATTTTTGGGGACAATGACGAACACGGTGCATTCTCAGCAGTGCCTCTGTCAGCGTCACACAATCTTTATGTAAATGTATTCAGATGCATTCTCAGCCCCGTAGACCCTCGTATCTGCTGGGTGGTGGTGGTGGCGGAGGGCTGTTCACTCACGTTTTCTCCTGTGGCAGGCTAGCAGGCTGAATAACATGCAACACGGCTGGTGAAGCACACAGCGAGGTGGACCCCTGCCAACCTGCCTGAGAAACCCCTGTTAAACCCTATGTTTATATTGGGGCTGTGATTTACAAATGTGCGTTTTCTTGCCTTTAGGCATGTGCACCCTACTACGTCGTTCTGATTTTTCATCAGGCGCGCAGCAGACAGCAATAGAATTGTGAGGACGGGGTCCTAGCTGGATGTGCGCGGCGAGATGGGAAGGGGAGGGGAGCGAGAAAACGAGAAGAGGAGGTGTGCGTGTGTGCATTTTTATCTTAGTGGGTGCTCTTCTCTGGAGCCCAGTGCTCTGCTCATATTGTGATATTTCCAGAGAGCATTAACACAATTATGCACACACACGCACGCGCACACACACGCACACACACACACACACACACACACACACACACACACACACACACACACTGATCCTCCTGTGCTCCTCAGCTCTGGTTCATCTCTAATGTTCTGAACTTGACTCTCAGCAAGTTCATTGTTATTCATTTCCCTGTCATTCTGAGCACCCTGTGAGACTGACTAAGTCTCCAGGCAAGGTTTCCCAGGCAGGACTGTGTTTGTCACACACACACATGCCCACACAAACCTATTGTTTCAGGAGCAGGATGTCTGTAGTCCTCTGGGTAAAGGTGTGTGCTGACTATATCAGAGGACACCGTGATACGCTGCAGTTTGTCAATGACCTGGTTCCTCTGCATCTAACTACTGCAAAGTTCAGTTCTCAGGTGATTCGACTCAGTGAGAGCAGGTGTACAGGAGTCTAGGATTGTATTGTCTTCATTTTGGCGAGGTGTTGAGGGTGGATTTGAACTTCTAGAATCTGATATTAATTTGGCTGCTAATAGTTTTCATCTGGGCTCATTTTATAACATATAAAGCAAAAGAAAAGTAATCTCTCACTCGAATGTTTTTGGTGCTTGCTGTCAATACTTTAAAGTTTTCTTATATCCCGTGAAAACAAAGAAACAGCCTCTTCAGTCAGCTTTTTTCCCTCTTATTCTGTTTCACTTCACTGTCTCCTTTTTTTTCTCCTTTTTTTTACTTTCTCCTTCTGGCGCAAGAAAACCAAGGGCTGCAGTTTGCTTAGCTGAGTCCATAAAGAGACGTTTTAAGAAGCTGTGTTAACAGACCAACAAAGCTTTAAATGTGCCCCCCTCTGTGAAGGGGTGGTTCCCATAGGGATGTAGCGTGGCGCTCCATTGGTAGGCCTCTATCCGGCCTCTCATTCAGCCCAACGCTCAGTCACGGCCACTTATGGTAGGAGGGAAAATCACACAATTCAGCCCAAGCCTGATCCAATGACATGTTTTTTTAATGAGGTGGCTCTATGTCTTTGTTTGGGCACCAAATTCAAGTCCAGACCTGCGCCAGTCCTTCTGAATAAAATGCAAGGCCATGGCCAGGCACAACTTACACAAAAAAAGCACAAAGAGCTTGGCTTCTCTTGAGTCAGTGAATAGCGTTCCAGTTTGCACTGTTCCTCACTAGAACATCACAAGTAGCAAGCATGCAGATTCTGAGAAAATATTCAAGTTTAATTCCTTATTGCTTAGTTCTTGCAGCATTTTATGGTGTGTCTTTTATAAATGTGTAAATGTGCTGATGGAAAAGCTGAAAACTCACATTTTTAACAGAATAAACTGACGGTTAAAAGAAGCGCCTGTTAGCCATTTCTGGCTCCTGTTATTTTTTCCAGGGTCATACACAGAGAGATTTCTTTCTTTTTCATTTTCACCGGCCCATGTGTCTTTTTCAGGAAACGCCACACCATATATCACACATATATGTGCACGTGTCATACTGTGTGTGTACATCTGCGAACGTGCCAGGCGCTCACTGCCTTGTATGTTCAGGGGTGAGGATTGTCATTAAATTGTCTGCCTGCATCACCAGACTCAACCATCACCCTGCCTGGCTGTCTGTTCTGCTTTTCACTGGGCTCTCAAACAACACATACACACACACACACACACACACACACACAAAGATTCACTTGGCCATCAGCCAGGATTCACATACACAAAGCATACAGTATGTCTCCTCACATCGACGCGCAACTGATATAAGATTTGAAAGGCTTACATTGATACCGATATTTTGATATTAAAGCTGCCGATAGTTAATAGAAATATTTTTTATTACATGCCAAAAAAATCACAACCATACAGTGTTCCTGCATACTGTTTTGTTCTTTACAGGGAAAATTGTCTTTGACACAGTAGTTTAAATTAGTGGCACACAACCTTTTTGGCTTGTACACCTTCACAATAAAGCAGTGTCTACTTATGACTCCTCATGAGGAGAATATGAGCAGTTCAGTTTATAGGGACCACTTTGGGTGTCCTGACCCCCAGGTTTGGAACCACTGGTTTAGATCATTGTGACACTGAATGTTTACATTGAAACTGTGAGTAATAAAAGTCCCCATAGGGTGGATTAGTAGTTCATAACGCAGAGTTACCACTTCCATCTTTGATGATTTTATTTACAAAATAATAATAACAATACACTCAATTAATTAACATTAAATAAAATATGCTAAATTTATTTCAAAAATCTTATAAAGCCTCCATTGTATGAGCAATCTAACACCACAGCACACTGCTTTAGCCCACTGAATCGGCCTGCCTGGATGCTGAAGTACTCTTCTAGCCTCTCATCCAACCAACCCATCAGCCTGGCTACTTGTCTCTGATTTAGCCTGACTCTCTTCTTTGCTCACGTTCAAGGTTGTAGTAATGGGGAATTAGTATGCAGAGAAGCAGACAGACGGCCATGTGGATCTAATAGGTAGCCAGACTGAAGAAGAAGACTGGAGTGGGGGGGGGGGGGGCATTTCTAGTGGAGAGGGGACTTAAGCATGGCCTCTCTCTCGCTTCTCCTCCTCCTGTCCTCCTGCTCCTTTCCCCTCTCCCCTTTATCGCCTTGTTGCCCATGCCCTGTCCCAAACCTTAATGGGACGTCAGACGGACAGCCTCGCCTAAATTTCCCCCCCCACACACACACACATCTCCCCCAACCCCACCCCCGTTGTCTCTCTCTTTTAAAAAAAGAGACACCCCATCCCCCTACCTTCCCCCATGCCCCTCTTGCTCTCAGACTGCCAGCACCCATAGCTGCTCCCCTTGGGTCTAGGGGGTATTGAGGGTGTCCCAGACACCCTCCACTCTTCAGCCCTTCAGCCTAACTCTGCATAAATTAGGCACGTCTCCCTGGTGTCTCGTCAGCCGGTTGGGGCACCCCTGGCCCCAGGTCTGCCGTCTTCCAATCTGCTGCTCCTTCTCGCCTCATGCTGTCACCTTCTGTCTCCCTCCACCTCCTCCATCTACTGTATCCTATCAACCTGCGTCTTCCTTAAGCTAAAAGAGCTCCTTTCTTTAAGTATCGTCTCCTTTTTGTGTTTGTAATTTCTTCCAAAATCACTATGGCTTCCTCTCCTGCTTCTTTTTCGTCAATCCACAACTTCCTTTTCTTCTTTTTTCACCCCTGGATCCCTTGACACACTCACTCCCACCTAACCTGATTTATATTCTCCACATTCTCTCTCTCTATCTCTACTTTTCTTATCCTCCCAGCACTGTGCTACTCAGATCGGCCAAGCGCTCTCCTCTCGTCTCTTTTTCAGCCAGGATATTGTTTACATCTGTCTTGCTAATCACTGGCAGAGCCTCTCTAGACCTCACAGATGTTGCAATAATACAGGGGATTAGCAGGTTTAACACCCTGGCTTATTTGGGGAGTTTTCCCGATGGCCTGGCAGTGAAGCCCGTCAGCTCCTCTGAAGTTGACCTTTTTCCTGTTTCTCTCTGTGCTGAGATCCTGCAGTCCTGCTTCTCTTTGATTTGTGATGTTTTTACAAGCGTCTGGCATGCTGATGTTGTTTTATCCAGATTGGGGCTCTGGGCTCTCACGTCCTGCAGCTACATCAATGCTTGGGTTAAATGCAATTACAGAGCTAAACTGCTTGACATATGACAAAGGTTTAGCAACAAACAATGCTCTTTTTTGACTGCTCTTTTACCTGGGGCAGTCTGAAATTTGAATGCCCATAAAATCACCTGTGCATATTCATATCCTTTACATTTTAAAATATTAAGACACTATGCTACTATTAAGCTACTATGGCTGCCTTACTGATTCTATTTGTATTTCCCAGGTCTCCTTTATCCCTGTAGCATTGACACTACGATGTAGCTAGCTAGCACCGTGTTAGCTGCTTTCCGTGCTCATCATGGTGACGCTTGAACCTCCCCATTCTCTCCTGCTCTCCTCTTTAACTCAGTGTTGAAATATAATTAGATGGCCCTCTCAGACTCAGCATCTCTGCTGCCTCTCTCTGTGTCATGCAGTGAGGCCGAGTGCTGTTTTATGACCAAGCAGTTCCACTGTCTGAGACACTCAGTGTGTGTGTGTGTGTGTGCGTGCGTGTGTGCGTGCATGCATGCGTGTGTTTGGGTCAATGTATTTCTGTCTGGATCCTAATCCCAAAGGTGGTATTAGTCTGGTAGGGGGCAATCCATCCCCCCCCGTGTGAATGTGTATATATGTGTGTTTGTGCTGCAGGCGTTGGTTTCAGCCAGGAAGCCCAGACAGGCTCTACCTTAACCTTTGACCCATGACTGGGTTTGCTAGCTCAGGGGTCATGCACACCATTGATACAGACAGCTGATAGACGCACACAAAAAACGCACAGCCCCCTGTAGTAAACATTAACAGTTTGGTGTGTCTGGAGAGATGATGACACAAACAGCGTCATCCTAGCTAGCTGTATGCAGAGAGCGCATGTGCATGTGATTTATGCACAGATAAAGATTCCTCATTTTAGCCATATATCCAAAAATGAATCCATGCATAGTGTTTAATTTAATTTTGTTTGAGGACATCCAGAATTAAAGGAATATAACTAGACCTAGTGAATCATTTAAGGAGTCTTCTTTTCACTAACCACTGTTTTTTTTATTTTTTGCTTATCTTCACAGATGCAGCCAGTGAGGAATACCAACATGGAGATGAAAAGCAGTGATTGAGCTTCCACCATTGGACCTTACTCTAACAAAGCACACATGCTGTCTGTTGCAAATTTCTCTGAACATGTTTAGCCTCTGCCACGTATGGAAAATGTCACCTCTACACCTGCAAGAACAGTCAGTCAGATCATAGACAAACATACGTAGACGCCACATTGACTGCTTTGGAACATTGCTGCGATAGGTCATCGTGTCTGCCATATTGGAAAGGGCAAGACTGGCCTGTAAACAAATACAAGTAAACGGGGGAGCTGCATTTATTTCTGGATAAAAAGCACTATAAAGTTAACATCTCTCAACTGATGACTCGTTTTAATATTCAAGGTTTGTGATCTATGTGGAGTAGGAAAACATTTGTTTGTCTCCGGTTACATAGAATGTCGATAGTTAGGCTATAATTGGAGTAAATGAATATCAGTACTCGTCTCTGTCTATCAAAACCTGTCCATCATTGTCAGTGTTTAAGTAACATGAAAAATTACATAGTTAATGTATTCAGTGTTTATGTGTTATGTGTTTACATTTGCTTTATTTATAATCAGTAATATTACTCTTCTTTTTA
>JAVQJL010088419.1:0-14861 GCA_036024295.1 Nannoperca obscura | reverse complement strand
AGTGTCCTTATGTCAGCGTCCTCATGTCAGCGTCCTGCGTCCTCATGTCAGCGTCCTGCGTCCTTATGTCAGCGTCCTGCGTCCTTATGTCAGCGTCCTCATGTCAGCGTCCTGCGTCCTCATGTCAGCGTCCTGCGTCCTCATGTCAGCGTCCTGCGTCCTTATGTCAGCGTCCTCATGTCAGCGTCCTGCGGTCAGTGTCCTTATGTCAGCGTCCTCGTGTCAGCGTCCTCGTGTCAGCGTCCTCGTGTCAGCGTCATCGTGTCAGCGTCACATGATCAGTGCGTGGCACTGCACGTGTGTGTGCGTCCTCTGTGATGCTTGTACATCAAGTCCTCACTTCTATTTTTATCCCTTTATCATCCAGTGCAGGTCACCAGACCCTCTAAAACCACCGGTCTCCATGGCAACCACATCCAACGCATAAAGCACAAGCCCGTATCACTGGAAAGCACTGAACACGTGAACCTGCTGGAACGTTCGCCATTACATGAAGTGTGTGCAGCTCTTTGTGGAGGTCTGCAGGCGGGTGGAGGAGGTGGAGGAGAGAAGCTCCGTCAGTGCTTCTGTGGTTCCTGCTGGTTAAACATTTCATGCTGATTATCACCTGCAGCACGACGCTCTCGTTCACACCTCCACTGCAAATAAAATAACTTGAAATCTTGATCGCAAAGTAAGAAAATATTCAGGAACACTGTGACGATCCTTAAGGTGGAATTAAGAATTGTGCTCTTCTTCACAGGGTACCTCCGGGACTGTTAAACCCGGGTCCTATTCCTAAATATATGGGATCTAAATGATTGGTTTGGAATTGGTCCAGTGAAACGTGCTGCAGGACATCCTCTAAAAGTGCTTGTTTTTAACACTGACTCTGGTTCAGACTGTTAAAGGACAGCAGTCTGAACCTGTCCTTTAACAGTCTGAACCAGAGTCCGTGTTAAAAACAAGCACTTTTAGAGGACGCACTTTGACGGGAGCAGGTTTGAAGGATTACGTCACATTAAAACATGTAAAACTAGAACCCAGGTTTAGTCCTGAGCTGCTGTAGCACGGTGGACCAGTTAGCTTTAATAATGTGATCCCTGTTTGGTTCCTGCTCCACTGACCTACAGGTGGCGCTAACGCACAACGAAATACAGAAGAAACGTGGCCGTAAACAATCGCATCTAAAACATACAAGAAAACTGTCTGAGGATGTAAAATACACTGAAAACATCCTTTCTGATCTCAGATGTGTAAAAACTTTACTTGGACTGAGTTTTGGTTTAATCTGGAAATCTGTCGTCCACAACACGTGAATGTGAACAGGGTCGTTCTTTTAGGATTAAACGCTCCAAACTTTGAAATAAAAACAGGAAACGTGATTACAGACCTGCTGACTGAATACATGATGATGTGCAGGTTGGTGTTGCAGCTGCTGAAATCAAAGACAAAAGGTGAAATGTTCTGAGAAAAGAAGCTGCATCCGTGAATAAAGTCATGATAGAATAATGTGAAGGACTCTTATACTGAAATATTTTGACATTTTTCTTGAAATGACGACTTTTTGTCCAAAATATTTCAACTTTACTCTCGAGATCGCTGAAGTTTTTCAGTTTTTCCCGCTCGGCGACATCAGCAGTCTGTCTGATTGTACTGTGCAGTGTGTGTGTGTGTGTGTGTCTCTGTGAGTGTGTGTGTGTGTCTGTGTGTGTGTGTCCTAGCCCTCCCCCTCGCTCTCCTCCAGGTTGTGTTTGACCAGGAACTCTTTGATGGTTGGCTGATTGTCCAGCTCCGCCCTCTGCTCCTCCAGGTGATGCAGAAGCTCCTCCCACTGCCGCTTGTCCCGTCCCGTCTGCCACGACAGCCGAACCACCGCCCGTAACAACGGCAACAGGAGGGGGTGTGGCCTGTCGATGTGCCGCCGCGACACGTCCTGCTTTTCGCTCGGTGGGCGGGGCTTATCTCCAGGTGGGCGGGGCCTATCCTCTGAGTCAGCGGGGGTCAGGACGCGGAGGGCGTGGTCGCAGTGGTCCCGTGCCTCCTCCAGCTGGTCCACTTCCTGGAAACAGCGCGACAGCCCCACCAGGGTGAAGAACCAATGGGAGGAGGCCGGGGGCGGGGCCTGAGCCTGGTTGTCGCAGTAACTGGCCCAGCCCAGCTTGTGCTGCAGTCTCTTGGCGTTGAGCAGCGGACCCAAGGCCTCCTGGTACCGTCCAACCCTCAACAAACAAACAAACAAACAAACGTCCTGAAAACTACAAAACCTGCAGCTTCACAAACAAACAAACAAACAAACACAATAACGGCTTATTTAACATTTTAACTTCAAAGTCAGTGATTGAAACTAAGCACGAGCTCAGGAGGCGTTCAGGCTCTCTGCCAAATCGAGGGCCATCAGAGCTTTATTGACATAAAGTTCACTTTGTTAGAAGTTATTTCATTTATTATGTTAGAAAAAGGACAAAAGTAGAAACGTAATTTAATCTGAGCATAAACTTTTGTTTTTACTGTTTTCAAACTGCACAGCTTTGATTTTTATTTTGCACATTTCTTCTTATTTTTATTGCACAATTGTTTTATTTCTTATTTGTATTCTTGACTTCTTTTTTTTACAATACTTGGTATTCTACATTATTTTTCATATTATCCCAAATTAACTGCATTTTTTAAGACATAAGGTGCTAAAAACTAATGAAAACTGGTGAAAAGTGATATATTTTATATATTTCATGGGTTTCGTGCACGAGTGCAGTCAAACAGCCCAGTAGTGCCCTCGAAAATGATTTTACACACTTGTCCGTGTGGCACGTTTCACCAACATGTGTTGTTGTGCTTGTGTTTCATGTCCAGACGTACAAACAACAGCATGTCACATTTTGACTTTTCGGTGCAACGTTTTTGGTCCCTTGAAGCCTCCGTACTTTCAGGAACTCTGATTGGCACTATTTGACCCTGTTAGCGTCAGACCCTGCCCAGCCTGATGTTCGCCGTGTCAGTCACCTGATGAGCAGCTGTCCGGTCTGCAGGTCGCTCAGGTAGAAGAAGTGCCGGACGCACGGCGCCCCCTGCAGGGCAGACAGGCAACACAGGTGAGACAGGTACTGCTCAAACGCCCGGCTCCGCTTGGCGATCGTCTCTGCTGTGAAGTTCCGACGCAGCTTCTTTCCTACGGAGATGAAAACAGGAAGCGGCTCAGCATTTCAGCGGGGGGGGGGCTCTGGTGGCAGAGAATAATGGCACAACTTCCTGCTTACGGGGGAAACAAACGCGCTCCATCTGGTCTCCGTGGTTACGCCGCAGGGTGGCGTGGAGCCGCTGGAAGTCGGAGTATCGGCGGGTGATGACGGCCGGAGTCTTGTCGCTGCCGCCAGACTGGATGACGTGGATGGTGTACAGCTGGAGAGACAGACAGTGAGGGACAGGGAGGACAAGCTGAACGTCCTCTGGAAAGGACGTGTGTTTGAACTCACCACGTATTTAGAGGAGCCGTCCGTCACCGCGCTGGCGTCCGTCACCTCGAACATCACGCTGTCCGCCGGCCGCCTCCCGGCCGGGGCGGGACTTCCTCCGGCGAGTCCACGCAGGCTCCTCCAGCTCTCCTGAAGCTGCCGGGTCAGCAGGGAGGAGGAGGAGGGGGAGGGGGCTGCCGGGGACACGCCCACAGGACTGGTGTCTACACGACACAGGTGAGAGAAGCGTCAGGTGACCAGGTGTGTGTTTAAAGTCAGATGCAGCAGGTGTCATTCGTCGAGTTCATGCGCAACTTGCAACAGGTTTGGGACGTTATATATCTGAGAATGAGGCGTTCAGGGACGCCTGCTCACCTGTGCTGCTCAGCCCCTCCTCCATCGACTCTCCCAGGAAGTCGGAGTCACTGTCCAGCCCCGATCCCTCGCCCTCTGCTCCATCCTCTGCTCCTCCTCCTCCTCCGCCGTCGAAGCACAGCGTCCCCCCGAGCCGGTCCGTCACACACTCCTCCTCCTCCTCCTCCAGCTCCGCCTCCCAGCTCTCCTCTTTAAACTCCTCCTCCTCCTGCGTGCCTCCTGCTTCCTGCTCAGGTCCCGCCCCCTGACCGTCTTTAAACAGCGAGCGCCTCAGACGGTCCAGCAGCCGGGACGCCATGACGCCGCCTGGCCCCTGCAGGGAGGGGGGCTGAAGAAACAACAGATTTGTGATTATTAATTATAACAATTGTTTATAATTATTAATAAGTTGTGTTTTTACATAAATTCACACCTGGGCCCCCAAATATTCACTCTCTCTCTTATAAAACATTGTGAGTTTGCTGCTTCGTCAGTACATTCTGCAGAGACCCCCCCCCCCCTCGTCCTGATCAATGCTCTGTGAAATCAAAGCGTGCAGAGGGGTTTATTCTATTCATTCACCTTCCACAGTCCAGGTCACGGAAAGAACTAGTCGGTCACGTTTTCCGCCCCACAGACACGCTGATCTCCATCCAACATGAAGCCGGCTGTGCTGGCTCCAGTTACAGAGCCGGCGGCCTCTCTGAACCCAAATCATGTCACACATTAATAATGCAGCGGCCTGCAGCCAGGAACACAGGGCCCGCCGCAGGGCCGCAGGGGATCCTTCAGTCAGACAAAGTTTACCTGAGCTCCAACTCTGGTTCACAGTCTAAAAACAGTGAATTGGTTTAGAGCTGATTAATGGAAATAAAACAACACAGAGGTCAAACAACGGGGAAAAGAATGCATTCGTGGGTATTTTAAAATAATACATTAGCAGCTGCAAGACTGCACGATGGTGCGAACATCCCTCATGTTAAATAAACACACCAGACGCTTCAGAAAGTCTGCTTCATTATGTCGTCGAAGAGCTTTCTCTTGTTGTTGCTTTGTTTTTAGGATTGTGTTTCGGGGGGTGAGATTAAAAAGTTCCTCTTTTTGTACTTTGTATCCAACTAAAGTCAGGAAATACATTAAAATCACAGTTAAAAGTAGTTTAAAAGATTGCTGGACTATAAAATGTCACACGTTACCAGAACCTCATGTCTTTAAGATGCAACGACATAAAAGAAAAACGCAGCACGTTGTCACATTTAGTAAAGACGTAACCAGCTAATGATCAATGACTTAAACTACTGATCAGTTACCAGATTTGTTGCAGATTATTTAATAAATAATGTAACCTCTGTTGAGTTTGAGGTCAACACAGGAGTCGGTCAACTGTCCACTAAATCATATTTCCTGCTGATTAAGAGCTTCACTTTCTTTAATAAAAATCGTTCAACACGAGAAACAATCAGATAAAATCGTTTCAACGCCTGGAACCATTTAATGTTTGTGCAAACCCCACAAAACAACAAAAAGCCCGGGTTGGAGGAGAAGAAGTTGTCGTTTACGAGGCGCCCGTAAATGCAGCGTTCTGATGAGAACCGTTAGCAGGTTAACAGTTAAATAACTGCTAAATAACTTTAACTATGCGTCGGTTATCGATATAATTTGAATGATTGCGAGGTGGAGACAGCGGATAATACTGTTAACTCAACACCACAGCGGTGTGAAGTTAGAGAACGAGCCAACAACGTTGTTCTGTAATGTTTAATAATGTAAAGTTTATCGGTAGCTAGTTAGCTAGCTCTCCGGACTGTCCGCACACACTCACCCGGTTAGCTTCAAGCTAACTCCCGCGGCTCCCGTTCAACCATGTCAACACGGTAACTTTTAAAGTTGAAATGTTTAAATAACACTTTAAAGCTCCACAACACGGTGCCGTTTCTGTTTCTGTTACCGAGTTCACAACACAGTCCCGGCTGAATGAAGGGGGGCGGCGGCGGTGCTAACGGCTAATGCTGTTATCACTGCAAACTTAGCAAACAAGCTAACAAGTTTGTTTACAGTCAGTGTCGGTGTTGTTTACTTGTTTATTCCGCTCTCTGAGGGTTTGGATAACTCACCCTGGGCTTGAATGGACGTCTTGGCGCCTGTTAATCCATGTCAGCGGGGAGCTGTAACGTTTGAAGCTCCGGGTCGGGACCTCCGGGGCTGGACTGTCGGAGTTCCGTGGGGTACCGCACACAACTGACGGGCTGTGTCCCGATTCCTGCAACTATTCCCCGCTGCAGCCTGCGGCAGGAGGCGGGGTTGGGTGGATGGATGTCGGACGGTAACCATAAAAGGCAACGCGCTGCTCCGTGCAGTGCAGCAGGGGGCGCTACGGAGCACCGGTGAAGAAAACAGTGCAGGATCAATGCTCAGGTATCAATGCATGCTTTTAACTGCAGCAGGTTGTCAACAGGTGAGATGGAGCTGCTGAGGTTCTGCATGGAAGCGTTGGTGGAAGAAATGCAATAGTACAAGTAAAAGTACTGCATGTTACCAGTTTTACTCTAATAGAAGTGTTATTTGTATTATGTATCTGAAGTAAAAGTGAGTTTAATCATTACACATATTGTCAGTGGTGGACAAAGTATTCAAATCATTTACTTAAGTAAAAGTAGCAGCACCACAGTATAAAAATACTCCATTATTACAAGCAAAAGTCCTGCAGAAGCATCAGCAACAACACGAAGTACTGCCAGTGTTGTACTATTATATTACTGGATCACTATTATTGATTGATTAAAAGACTTTTGGTCATTTTTTTAACCGATTGTATATTTTTTTAAATGTAAAATATTAATTTGAAAAGGATCTGCTGACTATGGCTTTTAAATAAAATTTGTACCTTAAAAGTTAAGTACTTAGTTACTTTCCTCCACTGATGATTGTAACTGATCATTAATGCGTCAGCAGCTTTTACTGGTGTAGTTTAATTTATTAAAGTGCATCATCTTTTACAAATTCATTGCATGTTCTGTTTGTAAAATTAAAATTTGAACCTGTAAAGTGACTTAAACCTTTCAAATGAAAGTAGTGCAGCGAACACGACGATGTACCCTTTATCCACAGTCAATGCACATGATGCAAAACATAATAATATATATAATATAATATAGCATCAGTTTCCAACCTTACAGCTGCTTAAACTGGATGCTCATGGGTTCAAATGTGATATCGTTGCATAGTTAAACTTGGATCTCGCAGGAAATGTTTTCTTCTAATTCTTTTGACGGTAAAGTAATATATGAAGTATCATAAAGTAAAATGCAACACAAAATCGTCGGTGTAGTGGCATGTTTGTTCTAAATAAACCAAATATATGTTTTATATGTTCTAGAAAATGCAGCTCACAGCGTGCGATTATGAAATCTGGGAGTTGTTTCGTTGCACATGTTGAAACTGGAGTTTGACGGTTGTGAGAAAATGCTGAGCCGCCCTGCGACACTCCTCATACAAGTGATCATTTCCTGTTTCCTACCCAGCGTCTTCAAAACAAACAAACAAACAAAAATTCCTGACTAGTCCCATTTTTCCCACAGACCTTGAATGCAGCAGCGCTCGGAGGGCGTGGCCAACCTGACACCATCAGGAGGGGTTAAAGTGACGTCATGGGCAGGTGAAGAGCCTCCACCCTGCAGCAGGAAGCTCAGTAGAGCTCCAGCAGCAGAGACACGCTGTCAACTCCCCCCCCCCCCGCTCACCTGAACAGGTAAGAACAGCTGGGGCGGGCGGGCGTGTGTGTGTGTGTAGGTGTGTGACAGATATTTATTCCCCTTATAAACAGTTTTAAACACTTTCTTACATGGTCTCTGATATATTCTGTAACACACATATATTAATATGTTTGGTGCTAAAGATTAGTTTCTTCATCAATACGCTTCTCGATGTTAAATAACGACAATCATTACAGCTTTACAAACATACTTTACATTATTTTCACATAATAGTGAAAAGCAGCAAATCCTCACACTTTGGGAATATTTAACTTAAACAAGGATCTGATTTATTGTATTGTAGAATCTGTTTGGCTCTTTTAGTTATTTGTGCCTCATTTGAACTCCCTGAAGTTCCCAAACACCTGCAGACGCTCAGTGAGATACAGAACACACAGAGTAACAAGACACTCACAAGTCTCGTGATGTTTGAAGGTGTTAAAGATTAACTGGTGACTGAAACTCACCTGCAGGTGATTCACTTCAGTGCGTCTCTGATGGTAGATCTGTCTGTGTGTGTGTGTGTGTGTGTGTGTGGGAGGGGGGGGCTCTCTGATTGGACAAGGGAATGATGAGGTGGTGGGATTGTTTTAACAATGGCCTTCTGCCACACGTCTACACACCTGGGCTGCGGTGGACTTCCTGCGTCTTCTCACTGACCTCGATGGAAAAGGTCAAGAGGTCGAAGTCACTGACAGTGTTGCTGCTGCAAGGAATTGTGGGACGAACGGCTTTAATGTGGATTGAAGACAAAGTGTAAGTGAGATTAATGTTAAAATAAACAGGAAGTGTGTCCTGAGCCGCCTCTTCAGGCCCGTACGTGCTGCACACGTTTGAGCAGGCCGTGCGCTCATGCATCGCCGTCATGGAGCTTTTTAAAAGCATCATTTGTTGCACCAGGAACTCTTTATTTCAAGATCAAGAAGAAAACATTTTCCACGTCATCGACTCTGCAGAAGTCTGCGTGCAACGTTTCCTCTGACCCGCCGCATTACTTTGCCCTAAATCGCACTGTTGCACGTTGAAGAGCGTTTTCTCACCTGCGTCCCTTTGTCCCCAACACTTTTCAGCACAACGCGACGCCCTCGAGTCACAGACGTCCACTTCCTTCATGTTTTATTTAACCAGGAGTAGGAGACGTCACCAGAACAGCAGAATACTGTGGATGTTGCGTTCAGGGCCCATGTGAGTTCGTCGTGGTCTCACGCTGACTCCCTGATACCCACCTCGTGTTAAAGCGAGTGTTTTAGCTGAGTTAGTGTTGCAGTAGTGCACAGGTGACACTGCACGCTGGCTCACTCCTGCTGAAGCCCTCCGTAGTTGTTGCGGTTCAGGATCAGCGTCGTCCCCCCAACGCAAAGTGGACTCTGGGATCAGCGTGTCACCTGTTTACGGGACAGACTTTCTGACAACCCGTCCCCACGACTTCACGGAAGCCTTTTTTTAAACATCATAGATGCTGTAAACGGGGAAATATAGTGTCTTTAAGAGACACGGATCTGGTTCAAGTTTGAAGAAACGTTTCCCTGTTCGTGTTGAAACATTAATGTGACTTTTATTTCCTGGACTTTTAATCCCTCACTCTGCCTGAACGGTCTCAGCTTGTTGTTTTGTCACCATTTGTTGGAAAAAGACATCCAGAAAGTTTCATTTTTATTTCGTTTCTGTCTCGGGTTCCTGAAAAGAACATTTCTAGGGGCCCCCCCAGGACTGTAGATCCCAGAAGTCCACTGTGTTGTAATGTTTCCTGTTTCACCTCAACGCTGAGGCTTTCAGTCTGAAGCAGTTTAATCCAACAACATGAGAGTGACAACATTTCCTGTTGTTTGTGTCGAACCCCGGCTCCTGCAGCTTGTGTTTTCAGACTTGTTGCCGTGTTGAGGGAGTGTTGGAGCTAGAACAGAAGTCACTCGACCGGTTCTCCCCCCCCCCCCCGGGCCTGGGAGAGGCTGAGAGGCCCGAAACAGACACAACTGACTGTCAGTGTGTGAACTCACCTGCCTGCAGTCTGCAGCGTGTTTGTTTGTTTGTTGTGTGAAGCTGCCCGGCCTCCAGTGTTGTCCTGCTTCACTCAGAGCTGCAGTTTGAGCTTCTCAGGTTTATTTCCTGTTTGTAAACAACAACTAATACACACATTGATTTTCTGTAAAAAGTATTAATTTTATAAATTCATTAAATATTTATTTACTTATGGTTATCCATGTTTTATTTTCTCTCACTCACACACACACACACACACACACACACACATAATATTGGATACATGTAAAGTAGTTCATTCAATTCCTGCCTCCCCAGCTAGACTTGCAATTGGAATTCTATAACAGCAACAGCAGACTCGGAATTTGTAATTATTAGAGCTGACAAATATTAATGTGAGAGGGATGATCAGCAAAACTGCAGAAAACACAGGCCTGGCGAGGAGAGTGAAATCAGTAATTTAATAGTAATATAAAATATAATTTAATGTTTGGTATTGTCTGTGTGGACATATTAATCGGTTTTGGCACTATCAGTGTTCTGATTGGTGGAAAATGCTTGCAAGAAGCAGGAACAAAAACGTTTTGGATTGTTTGTAAGATACGCAAAAAGTATGTGAAAAAAATACCACAAAATAAGAGCATGTGAAAAAAATCTAAGGAAATGTTAAATGAGAGCTATAAGTTTGTCCCTATTCTTTCATACAAATATGGCACAAGCCACATTCCATTCATAGGAGTTCACAGAAGAATAAAATATTTTATTTCTGCATCACCTGTCCTGCTCTGTTCATTGCACAAGCATTGAAGAAAGCACAGCTTGCCCCCGGCCGGTGAGTTGGAACTGAGACCCTCTTGCTGTGAAGCGTCAGTGCTAACCACTGCAACACCGTGCCACTATCCCAAATACCGTAGCGCATTTTTTTGTCCTGATTGAAACAACTATTGGATGGGTTGCCATGGAATTTTGTACCAACATTCATGGATGTGTTCAAATGACTTTGGTGATCCTCTGATCTTTTCCTGTAGTGCTACCGCCAGTCAGTCTAGTTAAACATCAATATGGCACACAATGTACAGAAATTTATGGTTCCCTGATGATGAATCCTTTTAGGTTTAGAGTGAAATATCTCAACAACTATTGCATAGACACAATTCAGTACAGACATTCATCTTCCCCTCAGGATAAATTGTATTAACTTTGAGGAACTTTGTATCTCATAAGTGGCTTAACATTCCATCGGTTGGGGCTGAATATTACAAGTTTGAAAATGAAAAAAAGAATCTGTTGGTGTGGAGTTAGGAAGAAGTGAGCTGACCAGACCTCTGTAGCCCACTGCTCCTCTCTGCTGCAGGCCAGAGGCTCCAGGCTACATTAGCTGCTGCTAGCATAACAAACCTGAATCTCAGACAGAACTGTCGGTGGTGAAGTAGTGTTGTGGGTAATGTAAGCAATGATATTTTTAACTGTCCATGGTGAGTGTGACATTGTTACAGGTATTCAATGCTAAATCAATGGAGTGCTTAAAATACTTTTAAATGAAACTGTCTGATCAATCAGTGATAAGACATTTATATCAGTGGAACATAGAGTTCATTAATTCATCACCAGCAAAAAATCTAAATCATCTAAATCAGTATATCATAGACTGTATATAAAGATGGACGACGTGTCTCCACTTCTTTCCACTGTACAAAAAAATAAAACCAAAATACCTCGGATACAGGAGCTGCCATCTTGCACTGGTGATGTAATTTGGAGCCAGAGCATGCCCAGTAGTGATGTGCGGTGGAGCAGTGGTATCAAGGTCCTGCCCATACACCCGCCCAAACCAATCATGCACAGAAGTTGACAATCATGACGTGATACCTCCTTCAACATGCATCAGCGTGATAAGCTACCTTAAATCTTTGAGAACATTTTATTTGACGTGTACTTAGATTTTCCAGTTGGCCATGTCCAATCCACGAACATGGAGGGTGCGGGGTTTATGACCCATACTGCAGCCAGTCATCAGGGGGTGATCAAGATGACTTGGCTTCATTTCTGGGGGCTTCAATCATGTCATCCATCTTTATATACATTCTATGGAGCATACACCAAAGGTTTCCATCCTCTCCTGCTTTGGTCCTTTTCCACTCAGTGTCTCTGCTGTTTTACTTGAAATCTAAATAAAATGTCTCTACTAGTTGAAGGACAGGGCACAGGGCCACAGATTTAGGAGCCATTGAGGACGGGACTCAAACTTTTGCTGCAATGCTAAATTTGTGCTCATTACCTGAGCCAGAGTCTCAGATGCAGCTCCTACCTGACCCAACACACAGCTGCTAGTTGAGCTGATGTAGCACTAAGCTGTTTTTGGTGTGTTGCTGCTGTTGCTGTAGCAGAGTAAAGATGTAATGTCAGTGGATACTGAAATATGGCTTTTGGAAATACTTACTATACTTACTACTATATTTACTATCAGTGTTAGACCATCAGACCTGAAAAGTTGGTGGCTTTTTCTTCCCCCAGAACAAGCCACCGTACACACACACACACACACACACACACACACACACACAAACACACACACTTCACCATCGTCACCTGCATTTTGGCATCAATGGGTAGTCATGAATTAAATTCCTTGCAAATCTCCTGCTTCTCAATACTGAATTAATCAGCATCGATCCATTGGTGACTTGGGAGAAGACATACCCAGTTGATGCTGCAAATAAAATTCAGCTCACTCTCCCTGCAGTGTGGTGTGAGATAAAGAGAATTCGAATTTTGGGACACCAGAGAAAAGCAGTAAGCCCAGGCTAAAAGGTCCAGAGCACTGAATTCATTTTATTGAGTTTATCTGCCAATTCATTCCTGTTTCTTATTCAAACGGTCACATTTGCTCCTACACTCTGACTCCAAACTCTGTACTTTGTGCAGAAAAATGGAAAACTGAGGACTTCAAATTCAGTATGGGGTAAAATGCAAATCAATTTCAAATCAAGTGCTGCAAATACAATTAAATCAGATGACTTTTGCTAGAGTATGGATAGTAGAATGTGGTTTTGACAGTGGGAGAGTCTTCTGTGTTTTATTTGAGCTGATATGACTCTTTACCTTGTTAAACTACATCAGCAGAGTAAAATACTTTGGTTCACATTATGTTCCAACAATCTAACTGTTGCTGTTGTCTCCAACAGTCTGTTGCTTATAGGTATGTATGTGCTGATCTATAATCTGACATATCCAGCTCTTATTAGGCAGTTATAATGGTTAGTTGTTTTAGCTGCTGTGTTTGTGATTCATGCCACAGTACTCAGGTTTGAGAATGGCACTGTCGTGGTGCACATTCACTATCTACAAACAGTGTAGGGCTGTGAGGCCCTGAGTTTTTCTGATACACAACCCATGTATAAGAAATGGCTGTAAAATGATAAATTCATTTATCTAAGCATCACAAACATGACTCTTAATTTTTTTCAGAATTTGATCCCTTCATACCATTAGCAGGAAGTCACTGGCCTTGAATGTGCATGCTCTATGGACCCAACAACATGGAAGCTGAAGTGAAGTATCAATTCAAAGCTATCATGATACATATTGACATTGCACATTGGAATACAATTACATAGTGTGCATAGTATAAATTAATAAATATAGCATGTCAAAGGACAATGTCACCAAAATAACTTGGTAGGATTAGAATTTGAAAGTTCTCTGAGCTATATCATGCCATTCATGTGTGCGAGGAGCTAACAGGAAGTCAGCCAGTTCAGCCAGAGGATGTTTCTAATGCAATAAACTGGCTGACTGGGACAATGTGTATGTACTTCTAGTAATAAGTAAAAGTGTACAGTGATGTCATTATCTGTATCTGTTCAACCAACAAAATAATCTGCCTTTGTATTCGGATAGAAGATAGAAGTGGGCATGGATCATACCCGAAGTCACATCAAATCAGGCAAATGTTGTATTTTTTAAAATAGATTTTTAGCCTTCATTGGCAATGCAATTGTTGTGCTTTTAAATCATCAAATTGATTTAATGTTGGCATACAATTAATTATAACATATTTTCACATTCTTATACCGTATTTTTCACCTCTATTTTTTTTTTTTTTTTAATGTTTAACTAACCTAGGTTGTATGAGTTGTCTGATTTTGCATGCATGCATTCTTTTACCACAGAGAGGCTCGGTGCCCACATGGTGCTTGATGCTGTGGCAGAAAACCAAAAAGGAGGGAAGGTAGAGGACATTGCCCGGGAGCACCAGTAACCTGACCTGATATTTTGATTCAATCAATATGTGCTCAGCAGGGCAGGCTGTGTGCAAACAGGAATATATTTATTTATTAAAATGACTAGTTAGTGACCTCAAAGTTGACCTATATTGCAAATAGAGTAGGTATTTTTGTCTTGTGGCCATCCACTATGATATGAATCAATTAGAAGATACATAATGACTGACACACAGACATGTCAATCATGGAGCAGACTTTGTTTTCAAATAATAACGAGAAACTTCAGGTAGAAAAAATATCTGTTTTCATTGCATTATTTGTGTTTTCCCGAATAATAAGCAATTCAAGTGTATCTGGTTATGTGAATTGTTATTATATTTCAGTACCTTTGTATTTGTTCTTGTTATTGACCACACATCCTTCAACTCAACACCTTTAAGCCTCTGTGGTTGCAATATTGTGCTTTTGTGTTAAGATAAAGTCAGTAGAAAAGACATGACAATATGTGAGTGTCCTGTGTGTTCTGACTGACACCCCAAGGTGAACACTCAACCAACACTTTTACAGTCCTGAGTGAATACCTATTCAACAGCGGTACATTTACATCTTGTCTGTCTATGTTATGTTAACTCACCCACAATATATTTTGATCGGCTTTTCTGCACAACCACAATGTACAGCTTTTACGGTCACACTGTAAGGCTCATTGGACTGGTCACAATGTGGGTGCTCATTCAAAACGTAAAAGGGGATCCCCAGATCGCTTATGTCCATTAACCATTTCAATAAAGCTTATTGAAGCAAGACAGCCGGGGTTTCAAATATGTTGACAAAAAAGAAAGAGACTTTACTAGTCTGTTTGATTTTTTCACAGCGGCACGTGAGAAATCAGACCGTGAAACTGCTCAAGTTGCAGACATCTGACCAAAATTTCAATGACTTCTCAGAAATTCAAACTGCACGTCAGATGACAACCAATGTGGCAGAAATTCAGCCCAGTTATTCAATTTCAATTCAATTTTATTTATATAGCGCCATATCATAACAAAGTTATCTCAGGGCACTCAATCACATGGAGCCGGTCGAGACCAACTTCCACACACACAAAGACCCAACGT
>JAVQJL010088418.1:0-20633 GCA_036024295.1 Nannoperca obscura | reverse complement strand
AATCAGAAATACTTTATTAATCCCAGAAGGGAAATTGCTTTTTGATACAGTTACAATGCTCAATAAAGTTATTGAAAAATAAATAAATAAATAAAAAATAATAAACAGTAGAAAATAGAGGGTGTAGAGGGAGGGTCTGAATTTGTTTGGACCAGGGGCCGGAGCTGCTCCAGGACGAGTCTTTCCAGGGCCTTCATGATGTTGTACACATGCTCTTGTAATTGTTTAAATGGATGACTGTTATCTGATTCAGGTGTTGCCAGTTTAAATCAGTAATCGGCCCTTGTTTCTGTTGTCTTTCAGATACAACAAGTTGCTGGTGGTCATCTCTCAGAGTCTCCGTGATATTGTGAAAGCTCTGAAGGGTTTAGTGGTGATGTCATCAGAACTGGAGCTTATGGCCAACAGCCTGTTCAACAACGTGGTGCCTGATATGTGGAAAGCTAAGGCAGGGCACACACACAGCTGTCATTCTCCTTCTGATCCCCTTGTGGATCATCAATGTTGAGGACATTCATTTTTAAACAATTTGCTTCTCGTATGTTTAATACATTTAGCAATTCTATAGGCAGCGTGTCTCACCCTGGATCATATTAAAGAGAAACCTTGTCCCACGCACATTTAGTCAACACGCGCAGATGCAGAAAGTCACAAATAAACACAATCGTACATCTTGTCAAAGTGCAGAATACTGTGGTGTGCCTTGAGCTGAACTAATATTATCACATCCATCTGTGTGTGTTATTTTGGGGATGAGACATCTGACCAGTGTACAGGACATCAGATGAACTTCTGGTGACATGTCTGTCCTGCTCTAATACTTCCAGCCTCTGCTTTCTACGAAGACATTAACTCTTTAAGTGTCCATGCGTCTCTCTCCCCCCCTCCAGGCCTACCCGTCTCTGAAGCCTCTGGCCTCCTGGGTGTCCGACCTGCTTCAGAGAATCAATTTCCTGCAGAGATGGATCTCTAATGGCATTCCACCTGTATTCTGGATTAGCGGCTTCTTTTTCCCCCAGGCTTTTCTCACCGGAACCCTCCAGAATTACGCCCGTCGCTCCGGCACCTCCATCGACACAATTGGATTTGACTTTGAGGTCAGACAGTAAACTGTGTGTCTGGCAGCCTGCGCCATTGCCACTGTTTTTGCCTCACTATCTAAAAACATACACATTTTTCTGACATGTATAGCACTACATATTTACCACTCTGAATTGACCATGTGTGAATATCAACATACGGTATAACACATATTTTTGTTTCAATTGCTTAAAGGATTTATTTTTAATGGTTTATTCTGATTATCATCCTGTTTCTTCCTCATATCTTTTGTAATCCCTTCTCCTGCAGGTGATAGTGAAGTTAGTGTCAGAGATAACAGAGAAACCAAACACGGGCTGCTACATCCACGGGCTATTCCTGGAGGGGGCTCGCTGGGATAACAAGGCAGGGCAACTCACAGAGTCCAGGGCCAAGGAGCTCTACACAGAAATGGCCATCATCTGGCTGGTCCCCAAAGCCAATCGCAAACCTCCAACCTCTGGGGTCTACATCTGCCCCATCTACAAAACCCTCACACGTGCCGGTTAGTGCACCTGGATCTATATTACAACTCATATTATTTGTTCGATTAGATGGTGCTTGGCTAACAAGTTGTTTACATTTAGAGATGTATGAAATGAGTCAAAGAAATGAAACTTTCGCTCAGTGTATTATTAACCCTGTTTTTTAGTGAGGCAAGGTGTCGGGCTGCTCACCCTAGTGTTTGTGTGCATCTCCTTTTGGCGGTTTTATTACTCACCCAAAATAGACTCCAGTTAGTGTCCTGTTTCACGAAGCGTCTGAAAGTGCAGCTCTGTATTTTCCACCCGCAGCAGGCAGCCAACACCTTGTGCAGGCGAGAGACTCGGCTATGGAAAAGGACAAACTTTAATTTTAAATTCCACCGTGTCACCAAACTGCTTTGTGTGCTTTTGTAGGGACTCTGTCTACAACCGGTCATTCCACCAACTATGTGATCGCGGTGGAGCTGCCTACACATCACAGTCAGAGACACTGGATCAAACAGGGAGTCGCGCTCATCTGTGCACTGGACTACTAAATACACACACACACACACACACACACACACACACCTTGTCATATACAGGGAAAATGTATACTCTTTATACTCCACCTTTGTTTTCCAGCCCACAGTGATGATGATTTCAGTTGTCGTTGAGAATCAGACGTTTTCTCTATGCACCTTATGCCACTGAAAACTAGCTCATTGAAATTCACCTTTACTCCTGATAATAAACTCTTTCCCACAATGCATGTGAGTGTAATATTGTTATGTGCTTACTTTGATAAAATCGCTTGGTTAGAGCTAGAAGGATCCTGCTCCAGTGGATTTTCAACATACTATACTGTAACTTTTCAGGACCAGACATCCATATGTACGTTTTAAATCTACTATTTACACTCATACACTCAGTGACATTTATACGTGCTGCTCCTTTAAGGAAGAAATATGAGTGAACTGTACGAGGAGGGTGGCGCTTAAACAAACAGTGACAGTGACAGACCATGTGAGAACCGCCAAAGGGCTCCTGATCAACACAACATCCTGATCGCTGCTGTCTGTTAAAGACTTTAATGACTGGAGCATTCAGGTCTTCTAACATATTTTGATCTGACAAGATATAGAATTGACCGGTTGACGGAATAGTTCTTTATATCAGGTGTCTTAAGTTCAGTGAGAAGAAGGTATAGATACTGTGGTGGAAATACTGCGCGGAGTCCTCACACGGGCTGCGGCGTCCCGGACGACCACACGCGCTTCGGGATTCCTCCCGGATTCACGCAGTTACCGGAGGGCAGCTGGAGTCGTCGTCGCGTTGCTTTTGTTGAGTTACACTTTCATTCTCCTGTGTGACAACAAGCCGGCGTGAACATGCTGCAGAATGGAAACGAAAAGGAGAAACCGCTTCAAGCGCCAAAGGCTGAGCCAGAGCCGGACTCCCCGCCCGACGACCAAGTCCAGGAGCAGCCCGCCCCCCCGGCCGCCGGCGGGGAGTCCGCCGACAGCGAGTCCGCACACTTCCCCTTGCCCGTTTACCCCAAAGTGGAGATAAAGCGCAACGCAGTGACGGATGATTACAAGATATCCAGTCAGGTTCTGGGCTTAGGGATCAATGGCAAAGTCCTCCAGTGCTTCAGCAAGAAGACTGGAGAGAAGTGCGCACTGAAGGTACTGAAGTCACCTGACACAGTGTTATAAACAGGGTTAGAGACTCAGCTCAGTTCACACACCTCAGGAGTAAACCTCAGTTAGTTAGTCAGTACTTTTATATTTATATTACACCATTATTTAAGAAGCGTTTTGTGATTTTCCCCCAAAACATAATTGAAAACCGACCCGTGAGCTTGTGACCCATTATGTCACAAACATAATGACATTTGTTGACTGTGTTTACTCATTGTGTCCACAGCTGTTCGTCACTTTGGCATCAAAGTGGTATTTTAAATGTTGGAGGTGAAACTACACATCTTGGATTTGGATCACTGGTCGTTTACATACAAACAATAGTAACTGTATACATGTGTTTAGGATCTAAGAGTTGGAAAGTGGGTTCAACAACTTTGACCTTTATTCAGGTCAGATTTCTGGACTCAGACTAACACTGAGGCTTGTATTAGAAAGACTATGACTGGTGCACTGTATGTATGTGCAGCTCACATTGGCTTTGCCATGTACTGTGCATGTTGCCCACCAAGCTCACATGCTCGACATCTGGACACGGCGGGCTGGAAACTCAGCCTGGCACTTGATCAGATGCAAGTTAGGGGGCGCGCAGTGCCATGACATGTTACACTCCTTCATAGGGGCACATGGATTTTGACAGTGACACCTTATTCCTAGAGCAGTGGAAAATTGGGCACACCTTCATACACACACATATAGACGCACACAAGCACGGGTCGTCAGGGTGTCACCTGTCGCCACTGGGCCACTGACTCAAAGAGATTTACTGGTTTACAGTAATCCATCTGGATCTGAGCCGCCAAACCAGGCAGCAGCAGCAGCAGCGCCACAAGCAGAGCTGCAGATCCCGGCTCTGGGACAGAAAGAGAGGCAGATGATGAGAAAGGGAGATAAACTGCAGCAGAAAATAGGAAGTCCCAAACAAAAGATGAAAGGCAGAGAGCGATAGGTTGCTCGATAGCATCACGTCACACTGGAGGAGAGAAAAACACTACTGCTTAGAAATGACATCAGAGAGAATTAAACATGTACATTACCGAAGATTCTTCAGGCAACTCACTGATTTGATTCTGAGAAAACATTGTTGACATGATGGTACCGCAGCACAAGAGTAGTGTTATTAGCTATTAAAAAACTGGTTTGTTAATCTGTGAAAATCATATTTTTCCTGTGCAGTCATGTGACTGTTGACTGCCCACAACAACATCACCTGGTGTTTGGCCGACGTCAGCTTCCAGCAGAGACAGCAGCAGGTCAGGGTGGCCGCGGGTTTGAGAGAGCACCACAAACCCACCGCCTTGTTCTCTGAAGACCCTGTTAAAAGGATTGAGAGGGGACCAAGGGAACAGTCATGAAATCACAACATGGCTTCTCTGTTGTAGCTTTAACTGGTGTCCATGTTTGTTTGCTTGTGAATTGGATTATACTGAAGTGACCTTTCATTTTTTTGAGTGTACCTGATAGAGTTTTTATTCTACTGTATTGCCACTTAAGCTAATTTACAACTTTTCTTGTATTTTTTTAATCTCAAGGCAAATAGAAGGCGAAAGGAAATAATCGAGAGTGTCTGGTGTGGAGAGGGAAGAGGATAGTTGACCAGCTCACTGGTCTCTTAATTAAGTGTTGCTCTGAGCGCCAAAAGTCAGGATAGATTGGTTTAATCCACTTTACAGCAGAGCTGGAGGGGAGCCACCCTTTTAATGTAATTCAGTTATAGTCATCAGGATTCTCCTAACCTGAATTTGTCTGACTCCTGGGAGGAGATGAACCTGGTAGAGCCCTGTGAGCACCGCCATTAATTGTTAATACCACTGAGAAACACATATTTGGCTGAGGGTTGTTCCATTTTAGCGCCTGAAGTGCCTGAAGTGCTTAGTGCATGGAAAAGCTTTTATATCAAAATCTTTCCTTCAACGTACTTGTGTGTGTTCAGCTCTGCGTTCTGGTGGTGGTTTACTTTGGGACCCACAGAGACCAAACTGTCATGGGGTTTCTTAGTGGTTTGGTCAGACACTACATGGAAGCGGTCTTGTGTGTGAAAACTGCACTCAGATCTAATGCAGGCTCGCTCCAGGCAGCCGGTGACAAGTTCAGTCTCAGAGGTTTGGGCCCCATTGACTTTCAGGCTTCAGCTGCTTGTTGTACAATTCAAGCTCTTTTTCTGCCTTGACTGTGTCATGGAGGAAACATCCTCCAAGCTTCACGAGGTCATCTTGAATGAATGCAACAGGAGATCATTTGTGGCGTAGCACCTTATTCTAAAGAGCTGGAAGTGTGTTGGTGTTGATCGCTCCTGCTGTCTGTTCACCTGATGCAATGCAAAGGAACGTTTCGGTTTATTGTCTAGTGGGGACATTCAATGGATATTTTGTGAAAAGTACACTGCAGTTTACCTCTGATTTAATGGAAAGACTTTTGTAAATTTTCCTAACTTGAGTTGACAGTTTGTAGTGTATTAGTTTGTTGGGAGAGTTTTATATTATGATATTTGGAGTTTTAAAGTTTCTTTTAATAATTGTATTGTAATACTGCAAAAGTTGACACCTCCTTGTTTCTTTTTATTTTTAGCCATGATATCTGTGTGGCTTGATGGATGGCAATGTTGGTCTATATGTCGGTCTTTCAGTCCTGTACATTGGTCCATACTGGAATATCTCAACAATATCTTGCCATGGAATTTAATAGATACAATCTACTATGAATCCCAATGAAGTCTGACTTTTCACAAGATCCACATTTTAATTTTTCCAATACTGTGGTTTATGAGCAAGCAGATGTTAGCATGTTATCATGCTAAACTAAGATAGCAAACATGTTAAACATTGCAGCCGGCTAAACACCAGCACGTTAGCGTTGTCATTGTGAGCATGTTGCCATGCTAGTTTTAGCATTCAGCTCAAAGCACTGCTATGCCTACACAATATATTTATATGTAGGTATACTTATATAAAATATATTTTATTAATAATAATAATAATTGAGGCATAAGCTAAATGTAGTGGAGCAGTATAGCATTGTTATTGCAAGGCAATTATAGACAATTATTAGTGCACATATATGCAGTATATATCTATATATTCACACTTATTGATTAACAATATACCACTTGGCTTAGACTTTATGAGCAGCACTTTATTGGTAGAGGTTGTAAAGATAAACCTCCTTTTTATCAAGATATACAGACCGGCGCTTTGACAGCCACTAATATTTAATTTTCAGGTTAGAGGTAGTGTGGTGTTAAACACAGTGGGCATTGTCAGGAAAAGAGATGTGTGTGTGTGTGTGTGTGTGTGTGTGTGTGCCTGCTGCAATCTCAACGGACAGAGATCTGATTGGTTTAAAGGAGCGCAAGGATGTGGTTGATTGGCTTAAAGCAGGATCAGGGGCAAGCATATGTTTAGTCTCCATGATGTCGCCTCACATAAGAAAAGAGTCCATCAGAAGATTAACTATGCCTGTCTCAGTCTCCCCTGTTGTGTTTTATCTGTGTATTTAAGCCACGCAGTCCGTTTTTATTGTGGCCAATTCTGTTTCATTGCAGGAAATTAAGGAAATCAGCTCACATGCTGTCTGCTCTGATTAAAGTAATAAAGATATAAATGATATAGCAGAAACAAACCTGCCCACTGCTTTGCTTTACAAAATAGGACACATGTAGTAGCAGATCAGAAAAAGAAGTCACCGGAAACCCTCAACTTCTACTTTCAACACCCTGCTGGTCTGAAACACTCAGTCCTCACTTCCTCTTTGACGTTAGCGAGAAAAAAAAGACAATGCTGTAAGTTGTTCTGGCATTTGGAGTTTCCGAGAAATGTGAAATTATTTCCACAAAATTCCACCCATAGAGTTGAATCTAAAATTTTACAGGTTTAGTGTGTGTGTGTGTGTGTGTGTGTGTGTGTGTGTGTGTGTGTCATACATAAATGAGTCAGCCTCTCTGTGAGTTATGTACTCCAGGCACGGCCTGTGACCAGACCGGCCTTGTGAACAGCAGGAGACCACTCCATCACTGTCGCATCCAAAAATACACACTGAGTGAAGATGTGTGCTATGTCGAGGTCTGCCACCTGCTGTGTGTCTGTGTGTCTGTGTGTGTGTGTGTGTGTGGGTGTGCGTGCATCTGCTTATGACAAACACACATCCTGTCGTGTGACCAGCCTGCCTTAAGGACTATATGTGTGTCAGTAGTTCCACTAAGACTAAGTAAAACAAAAATTGTAACGATCATTTAACCATGTAAGATTCACCGATAACATAGGTAACAATAAAGTATGACAAAATGTTGACCAAATGAGTATAATATGTGATATGACAGGGATTTTAGATGCTGTGACAGGTCTAGGTGACATGAATGACGTTGACATTATTATTACGGTATGAATAAGGATTCTTTCTGATATCAACATTAGTGCTGAAACAATCATTTTCTTTGTCCTTTAATCTAACAATTACTATTACTTTCTTGATGAATCAGTTTTATTCTATTAAATATTTTAGAATATCAATCACAGTTTCCTAAAGCCCAAAGTCAAATCTTCACAACGGTCCACAACCCACATTTGTTGAATTTGCAATGATATAAATCCTCACAAGTGAGAAGCTTGAACCATGGGGGGGTTGGCATTCTTGACTGGAAAATCACTCAATCTTATCTCAGACTTATCAAAATAGTTGCAGCTAGATTTTCTATTGATCTACTAATCAATGCTCAAAGTCACATGTTCCTGTTATTCATTAGAAGAGACTAAACGTTTCAAATATATATGTAAAACAAAAACATTGTTGTTAATTACAGTTTGCTCTGAAACATTTATTTGGACAGAAATGTGTAGAGCTACAACACAATTATATAAACACAATGTGATTCCACTGAAAGTCGCTAACCAACAGTATTGAACCAGCGTGGAATTTAGCAACAGAAGCAAATGTATTGACTTCATCCGTCCTGTCATGCACTTAAAATGGTTTTCTGTTAATCACATAAATTCATTTTATAGCCCTCATCGTCTCTCTGCGTGTCTCTCAGATTCTCTACGACAGCCCCAAAGCGAGGCGAGAGGTGGAGCTCCACTGGCGGGTGTCAGGAGGGCCGTATATTGTCCGCATCCTCAGTCTGTATGAGAACATGCATCATGGGAAGAAGTGCCTGCTCATCATCATGGAGTGGTAGGATTCACATTTGGCCCACTCTACCCACCAGTTTACACCAGTCGCACATGTTGACAAGTCATTTCCCATTAAATGGTTATAGTTATAGTTGCTCTGCTCAGTTTTTATAGGTTTCCATTAAATAACTCCTTAAATTCCATAAGTAACATATGCTCTGTAGTGAATCTGTCTCCACAAATCAACACACAATAATAATATCATTTCAATTTCAACATGTTTTTACAGTAGGTTTAGTTGAACCACTATTATGCAACTTTCTGTGTAATTATGGGAAAGGAGCTTTAGAAATCTGCAGATGAGACCAATGGATTTAATATTTCCAGGTTTGAGGACTATTTCCTGTTACACTCTGTTAGTCTGGGTTAAAACAAACAGACTCAAGATGCTTTTCAATATGTGGTTTCCTCCTTGTCAAGTGGCAACAATAATTGTCTCCCGACAAAATCTCATATTACAACTAAAGCCATTCTCCTGAAAATGATGGAAGAAATTCATCTTACCAATTTATTGAATGTGCTTATATACACACACACAAGGTGGTGCCTTGTGTGTGTGTGTTCGTGTGTGTGTGTGTGTGTGTGTGTGTCTGCAGTGGCTTTGTGCCACTGAGGGCAGCATTAATACAGACTAAAGGTCAGCCGTAAGACCCAACACTCAAACGAGACAAAGTGAAGACGTCAGCGCTGATGGTGAGATAGAGGGACAGAGTTCTACCTTGGATCCATATGTCATGACAAACTGTGCATGATAATCCTGAGTGACTCCAATGATGTGTGTGTGTGTGTGCTTTGACGTGCATACATGTAGTTGGACTTTGTGCTTTTTATTGCCCTCTAGTCCACTTATGAATGGAAAAAAACAAATAATAAATCAGAGGAAAAGGAAGAAACCGCAGAGGGTGACAGCAGAGAAATCTCACTGTCTTCTGTTCATGGGAATTTTAAACAGTGACTAACTGGTTCTCATCATCACATTTATTGACACAGCAACTGTTTGTGTGGTACTGTATGTAGCGACCTTGTGTGTGTGTGTGTGTGTCTGAGCTGCTTCCTGTATGAGCGAGGGTCAGAGAAGGACGGCAGCAGCACGGCCCACTGCAGTCAGCTGCAAACAATCGCACTCATTTCTCAGCTATCTGTTCATCTGTGCGCTGGTGAACCACAAAAAGTACGCTCTTACTTAAAGCACATTAATGCACGTCACATTGAGCACAAACACATTTTTCTGAGGACCAGGAGGGAGAGTTCCACGCATCAGGTTGTGAAAGTGGGGAGTGGGAAGCTCAGACACCTGATTCTGAAACTAACATTTTTGATGGAGAGAACTGATCTTTTAAAGAATTAGGTCAGAGGTGTCAGGTATGAAAAGTAATCTGCTATTGTATTGTTATACAATATATAACTGTCAAAAGAATTATTTTGGTATAAAAAACATAAATGAATGAGACTACAGAGGAATCAAATACCATATTGCTGTTGGAGTTTTTGTTTGTCAAAATAATGAAACTCTGTATAATTTCTGATCACACTAGTTTTTAGAAATGCTCAGTATTTGCTCAGTCATTTCTGCTGCTTGTAAATTGTGTGTGTGTATGTGCGTGTGTGCGTCTCTCCAGTATGGAGGGTGGGGAGCTGTTCAGCCGAATCCAAGCCAGAGGAGACCAGGCCTTCACTGAGAAAGGTGAGGACTGATGGATGGACTGTGCTATCACAGAATATCAAAAAGAAAGAATGGGCCAGGAAAGACTGATGTATACGGCAGACATCTTGGACAACATTAGACAGGAAGGTACAGAATAGAAAAGAATATATACAAAACTGCAATTGCTTCTGGTTTGAGAGTTTGTGTTTTCTTTCTTTTTGCTCCCAGAGGCTTCTGAGATTATGAGAGACATCGGCACGGCCATTGACTTTCTGCACAACATCAACATCGCGCACAGAGACATCAAGGTGCAGAAAGATCGAGATCACTACCTGAATCAAGAAGAATGGGATCAGTTCTGGGTCATCAAAGGAAAGTTTCTCCTATTTATGTTTCTTCTTCTTCTGCCCCCTAACCAGCCAGAGAACCTGCTGTACACCACTAAAGAAAGAAACTGCATCCTAAAGTTAACAGACTTCGGCTTTGCTAAGGAGACGACGCTACACAACCCACTCCAGACCCCCTGTTATACACCGTACTATGTGGGTGAGTTGCTTTATGTTATTTTCCAAAATACTTTTATTATCCTGGCAGATGAACAGTTTACAGGGTACAGGTTTTTAATAGGAGAAAATATATATTTACTGAAGCAAATTTTTTTGAAACTAATCATTTTTATCTGTTTGTGTGTTTGTTTTGCCAATTATAAGCTCCTGAGGTTTTGGGTCCAGAGAAGTATGACAAGTCATGTGACATGTGGTCTCTGGGTGTCATCATGTATATCCTGTGAGTACTGTGGGTGAGGGTGTGTATGTGTGTGTTGGTGTGGGGGAAGCATGGACACATGTTTTTGCGTGATGCCTTCTGTATATAGATACCTGAAACAGAGCGCATAGATAAATCCTCTTTGTATCTGTAGGTTGTGCGGCTTCCCTCCATTTTACTCCAACACGGGCCAGGCCATTTCTCCGGGGATGAAGAGGAGGATCAGGATGGGCCAGTACGAATTCCCCAACCCAGAGTGGGCTGAGGTGTCACAGGAAGGTGAGAACCACCCCCCTTAAAAACACACTTCTCATACTTACAGGTTTGAAAATGCTGGTTTTTCTCTCTATTTTTTAGGTTTAGGTTTTCAGAAACATTCAACACATTTACTATCAGACAACACTGCAACGTATCTATGGAATCATAATATCTTCAACTACACATTCATAAAAGAAGTTTAATATTCCATAGCTAATAAATCTCTAGCAATGCAGCCATCTTACAACTCAAACGTCAGTGTTTCTGTATTCAGCAAAAGATATGTAATTGTCAGAGATGAAAAAAAAAGAAACTTATCCTCCTGAGACCAAGCACAGTAACCAAGCTGTCGGTGAAAAATGTTTGTTCACTTCAGCTCTTTACCAGAAGATGGTGGCAGTGGACAGTTCTGTTACTTCCCAGCTGACAGAGAAAGATGACGAAATATAACCATATTGTAATTGGCGTTTTTCTTGTGGACAGAGCAACGCTGAACTTTTACAAAATGACTTGAAAACAAACCGTCTGTCACGTGAACACAGCGTTGTCGTATTCATCCGCATCTGTGGAAACGTGGTCTCATTTCAAGGCTTGCAGCACCCACGCCAGAAACAGGAAACCATAAAAGGGTAGTGCTGCGCTGACTCTGCAAGTTTACTGGCTGACCTAATCAAAGACTTTCTCATATAGGAATCCTCAGTATGTGACCGGCTGCAACTGGTCGAATATATCACATCATTCCAGGGGAAGCACTGCACTTTGCATTTAGACAGTTTACATACACGAGGCATCCCATGTGGCTTCATGGCTACGTAGAGTCGGGGTCGGGGGACACGGGGGAGACTGAAACTGATTAGAGTCTTTTTTAATGTATATTTCATGACGTAAACAGGTCCCAACTGGTTTACTCTGTCAGCAGTGGCCTTTCAAGGTTCAGGGCAGATTTAAAACAGTAGATGGCGTGTTGAGCCATTTTCAACCCATGAAATGCAGATTTTTATAGATTTGGTAAGAAATGTTCAGAAAACATGTTTAAGTGTGCAGCATCTCTTTAAGCTTCATGCTTCCTTACCTAAGTGCAGCTTCTGCAAACAGACAACATATTTCAACTATGGTTTAAGTAATCGATGCTCTCTGTTTGCCTTTGTTGTAAGTATAGTGCTGCACTGAAGGGTTCTTCTCTCACACTCACCGACTGGTGCTACCCTGGAGCTTTACACTTCTAAAGACAAACATAACAACAGAGGCAACATACAGATGGTGCCCTCCTCCTAACCAACGACGGTGATTCTGTGCACACACTGCTGGGCTTTTTTTTCCACTTCTCTAGTCTTTCTCAAGTAATTCTATTTGCTGTGTAAGTAGGCCAGTCTGTCTCCGAGACCAGGAAAAGCTTCACGAGACATGGGACTTGCACGTGTTGTGTGTGTGTCTTACTACTAATAATTATCTTTGCCTTTCCAGCAAAAGATTTGATCCATCAGCTGCTGAAGACAGACCCTAACGAGAGAATGACCATCACTCAATTTATGAACCACCCCTGGATTAATGTAAGAGTCTGTGTGTCATGTACAGATACACTGTATACTTTCTGTTCTGCTTCCTGTTTGTCATCTGCTTACTCATATCTGTATGTGTGAATGTGTTTGCACTTTGCAGCAGTCCATGGTGGTTCCCTCCACTCCACTCCACACCACCCGGGTCCTGACTGAAGACAGAGAGATGTGGGAGGATGTGAAGGTCAGAACCTCAGCGACACTGACCCCCTCTGGTCACATATTTACATTGCAAGCTGTCGCTGCTCTGCTGTTAAAGCTTATGCTGGCCCCAGTGTTACAGGGGCACTCCAGCAAGGAAGCATTACACATCCATAAAGTGTAGAGGCTAGTGAGGTTAAAAAAAAGAATGACCAAAATCAGTGTAGCAGCGGCAGAGAAACCCTGACTTTTACCTCCACTAAATTATTATATCCTAAATTATTTCCAACAATTCAACTCAATAACATCTTTCATTACACCCTGCCTGGTAAATATGAATATTTTTCAAACTCCACTCCCTCTCTTTGTAATGCTTTTTGTTAAAATAAAAAAAGGGTCTGAGCCCAATTAAAATATATTTTTTAATTTAGATTCTTTTGTAGCTCGACATCTTGATAATCCCCTGATGGGCACCAGGGGGCAGCACAGGTCACAATGTAGTCTGTATAATGAAATAGTTTAGTGTTACATTTAACACACACACACACAAGCTCAGTTTAACATTTAAATCACACACACACTCAGTTACTTAAACACAACGGAGCTCAGGTGTCCTGAGCCATTCTTCCCAACTCTCTCTTATTTAAAAAGGTGCTGAAAGAACAAGAACGCTGTTTGCTCTCATCAAGTCACTGTGGGGTTCATTCCCCAGTACTGTACAGCACAAAATGTCTCAGTTGTGCAATTGCATATTTTTTCAGTGACTGTAAATGTGAGCAAAAATCTTTAGTAGAATAGAACATTCCTTCACAGCAGCTGAATGAGCAAGTTTGCAACGATAAGGTAAGAAAAGGACATTTCTCCAAAATGATATGCACACAATGCACCACTGTTCCACAATGGGCAAATCTTTGTTGTGCAAAAATTTGACGGATTGCACTCCCGAACAACCACTTCTCAAAAAGCATAAAAACGAGAGGTCACATTCTTTCTACATTGGTCGTTTGGATCGCGACTGACGAGTGGCTCAAATCTTGAACCATGGAGGAGAAGGAGTTTGAGGGCCTGTATTTGCTCCAGCTTCTCTTGTTCTCAGACATTTTAGTGTAATGTTTACATTCTGTATTTGCAAGTCAAGTCTCACTTTCCACTGCACAGAAGTGGAATCAATAAATATGAATACCTTCAATAAAGTATATTCTTCTTTTGAGCTGAAATGTTTATTATTATTATATCATCATTAGTTCATTATTGATTGGTTGAGTTTTGAGAATTTTGACAACAAATCTTTTTAGCTAAAGTTACACAAAAGACTGGCTACAAAGCATTTAGCGAATCACTGTGTTCTATAGAACATACCTTAAAAAAGTAGATTGACATTTTGAGAAACACACTTATTTGGTTTCTTGCAGAGAGTTGAGAGTTCTAGAAGATCGATACTTCTCTCACTTCTTTACATTAAATTGAAGGCTAAAGCCAGCAGACATGCCTAAAGACTGGAAACAGTTAGCCTGGCTCTGCCCAAAGGTAATAAACTCCACCAGCCAGCACCTCTAAAGCTCACTAATTAACATCTTATATGTCATCTCATCTCATTTAAAAAAAACTAATTTGTAAGTTGTGGTTTCACTGGAGGTTGTGTGCCAGACTATTATGTATGTTTTTACACTTCATTCTATGGATTCAACAAACGAGATGTAACATTAATTATCGAGCTTTAGAGCTTTAGATTTTGTTACTTTTGGACAGAGCCAGGCTAGCTGTTTCCCCCTGCTTCCAGTCTTTATGCTAAGCTAAGCTAAGCGGCTGCTGGTAACAGCTACATATTTTCTGCACAGACACGAGTGCTACTGAACAAAAAGATTAGACATCTTTCCCAAAATGTCAAACTATTGCTGTAAACACCAATTTTTAATTGAAATGTGTAGTATATAACGGTGGTCTTCACCGAACTGACACACTCTGTCATTCCTGATCCTCTGCCCTGTCTCTCACAGGAAGAGATGACCAGCGCTTTGGCGACCATGCGCGTGGACTACGACCAGGTGAAGATCAAAGATCTCGACACTTCCAGCAACCCGTTACTCAACAAGAGACGCAAGAAGGCCGCCGCAGGGGCCAAGAGTGGGTCCACGGTCTGCCAAAGTCAGTAAACACAGAGGAGCCTGGAAATCCAGGCAGGACAGCGAATGATGACGAGAAGCAGCTGGGAAGAGGGAGGAAATGTTGATTTGTGCTGGAGGGGATCATTTAGAGACCAGCTCGGGACTCTCGAGAGACTGAATGTTGAGGAAATGTTCCCTGAAAAAAAGGGACAACAAAGGAAGAACATCAAAGTCATAGCTGGACATTTATAAGACATATGAAGACGTGATACCACCTGTTTCTCCTGTAAATGGTAGAAAGCAACAGCTCTGCTTACTGTGGGTCTATCTGTTTTTAATCATTTCTATGTATGTATGTCATTTTTAGATCTTGCCTGTTTGTGAGAGTCTGTGTGCAGATATGAAGTGTTTGTAGTGATTGTGTTTTGTGTATCTGAATGCTGGGTCGTCTATTTGAGGTGTCCTCTGTAACTATGCATTGGTGTGGACATCACACACACACACACACACACAGAGACAGACAAACCGACTGTGGACAGACTCTGAAAGTAGAACACTCACTATTACTTGTGTTGTCTTAATATTGTTTGTTTTTCGCTGCCTTCCGTTGAGTAATTAAAAGCAAAGTCCGACGCTGACCGTCTTCGTCAATAAAATGTAGCCTCCATAATGACCTACAGTTCAACCCAAGGGAGTATTTTTCATAGAAGCTACAACAAAATGGCCTCACACGTACCACCAAGCAGAACGTTGTTACTCGGTGTCACACAACCTCTGCTTCCTGTCAGCGAGAGGCCAGAGAGATGTGTGTAAGCAGTAGTGGGTCAATGGCTGCTTACATGGATGAGTTGTGACACTTTTCTTGAGAAAGGTTTGTGTGCGTGTGTGTGTTTGCTTATGGGGGTTGAGTAAAATGCCTCCAGTAAAGAGGGTCCGCAGTTTCACTTTGCATTAAAATGTGAGCGAGACAGTACAGCCTGTAATCATCTGTAAAGTACATCCATGTAGAGATTGCATTTGTCTTTTTGGTTGTAAATAAAACTTTATAAAGTAAAGGTGGAGCGTTCATGTGCACGATGTCTCTTTCTGAGGACCTTGAAAGTATTGTTTTTGTAGTGGTGCCTTTCAGGCTTTGTGAGGCTGCTATAAATAGCAGCAGTGGAGTAGTTATTTGGGACGCAGCCACCTGACTGGAAAAGGTCAACATTATTATGTTTAGATTATATGGTAAGTACCTTTCCCCCATTTCAATCACATGACCCCCCCTGCAGTATTTAGGGGATAGGTTAGGGGAAGCTTGTCATAAAAAGCTACTTGGCTCTCGTGCTGTAAATATGGGACGTCAGCCATGATTAAATGTGGTGGGAATAAAGCATGACCTCTCAGCTGTTGTTTGGTGCTCCATGTCGCTGAAGAAAGAACGTCTTAAAAGTTCAGAACAAGGCAGTGAGGATGAGACAGAACCAATCTGTGGGTGGAACTTTACAGTATGTTGCAAATGACGTTTCCTCAAAGCGAGGCAGTGGTGTGTGTTTTTTCTTTGTTAGTGAGCCAGTTCGTACAAACAAGCGCAGACATGGTTACAGCATGTAACATCTAATATGATGTTGACACAACAGAGTTTCGTATACTTCCTGATTGTGTTATTCCACAGAAGTCATCGGCGTGCCCCCTTACAGAGGTTTACAAACACCAGAGTCTTTGGCATTGATACAAAGTGAACACTGGTCAGGGGTCAGCACTTAGGTTCAGTCATGGGTCAGTTCTACAGCGCTATCCACGGGAGACACAGAATTATGTTTTCATTACTTTTTTGTTTGATTTGTTTTTTTGAAATTCTTTCCGGAGTTTAAACTTCATTACAAATCCCAGCAGGTGCAGCAGCCCAGTGATGGATAAGAAATAATGTTTCTGAATGATTCATTAAGTCTACTGTTATTGCAATATAGGCTACAGTCAAAGACAACACACCTCCTGAGAAGTAAACATCTCTATCTAAAATAGCCTGGCATGTGGCGCAGAATGAGGAGTGAAGTATTGGCTCCATTTTCTAATAGATTGTTAAATTTATGAAGTTTTATGCTTCACATTACTATTTAAAATGTGTTATCTTATGCTGTGAGACAGGTCTGACTAGTATGCGGGCGAGCTGCTTAGGTGTGCCTGGGTGTGAGCCTACATGCAGGGGAAGTGTAGGATGGTTGTGGTGGTGGTGGTAGTGGTGGTTGTGGTGGTGGTGGTGCTCAATCACTCTGCCCTTTAGGGAGGAATGTGTTGAAGCTCAGTTGAGAGCCATCTGACACTCCTCTTTTCTTCATCTTCTCTCTGTCATGCTCAGTCCACGCTGTCTGACGTTTCACAGCCTTTCCGTTGTGTGTAGACCTCAACAACTCCCCGATGTCGTTCTTTTCTCTGGCTTCTATGTGTGCGTGAGTGTCCACAGATGTGCACTTAGTGGCATCATTATCATAGGCTGCTTATAAGGGTGTGATTATTGCCATTGAAATAGCCAAGAGTGTCTGTGCTTCCTCTGGCCACTAGACACACATGATTTCGTAGCATTGTACCCCCAAAAAGGATTCAACCCCACAACCTGCATCCACCCGTAGCATTGTTCCTATTTTTTTTTTTCAGCTTTAAATCAATGGACTAAGTTAGGGGTTTGACGCCTATAAAAGGGAAAAAAAATGCTTTTCAACATCAAAGTGGAAACAAATCTTTAAAAATCTAAATTGAGAACAAAAGTGTCTCCCATCTGAGCCCATGATGGCCCTGTTCCATTTTCTTTTCATTGTTTTTATGACTGAACTAAAAATCTGTTCCTGTGATTGGGACAGTACTTCTCAGTAAGCTTTGGATTCATTTTGAACGTTTCTTTAGCTTCACGATCCCCTGTCACACCTTCATTACACACAGGCGTCACAGAAACAATAGGCTGCACCAGTGGTTCAGGTGTGTCATAATAAAGGGGTGCACAGTTATGCAATCAATTTGCTTTTTCTTTTTCTCCAAAAGTTGATTTGAAATAAGAAAATTGCATTCAATTTGACATTAAAGAGTCTCTGTTCTCTCAAAAACAAAAGCCAAATTAATTAATGGTAATAGTAAGTTATGCTACAAATCAACATGGAGACAAACGAGTTCTGCTACTCTTCCTGGAAAACTTTTTAAACTCTTCCTGCTATATTTCTGTATGGACCTTGGCGTTGCATTGCAACGACCAACAGTTAATATGTGGTATCCATACCATCATACTTGCTATATTTGTATTAGTTAAGGAGTTTCCTAGAAAATAAGTCTAAGAAAACACAGAATATTCCAATTAAATCTTGTTGTCTGAGATTTACATGTTGAATATTGGTGAAAATATATATTATAGTACGGCTATAGAACTGTCTCTGACAGGCCTGTGCAGCTTAGCTACATGACCGGGTACTGTAACGTTTCCTAAAAATGTATGTAGTATCCTAAATTTAACCATCAGTGTCATGGGAAGCGGTACAACTCACGCCCTGTCAGGGCTGATGGGGACATTTCCCAGCTGTCAAGGAGTGGGTGGGGTATGGGAGGGTGCAGGGGGGCAGGGGGCAGGTAGGCTGCTACCTCACTCCATCCACTTTTGGAGAAAGCCTTTCACACACACACGCACACACACACACACACACGGTGGGTGTGTGTACAGTGAGCAGCAGTGTAAGCGCTCGGCAGGCTGCTGTTGGACGCACGTACACACCGCCAGCCACCGCGCGCCGTCAGACAGGCAGACAGACAGAGAGACAGACGCCCATGATGAGAGGCTGCTCCAGCAGACCCAAGCTCGCACAGGACAGGGCGGGTAAGAGACGTCGCTTTGAAGGCTTTAATAGACCTGGCTGTGCGTGCGGGAGCTTAAACTGTGCACCTCTACCCGGATGACAGAGTGTCGAGCAGCCCTTCAAGACGCAAACAAGAGTCGCTGCGCTGTGCGAACGTGCCGGCGCTGTCACCACGACCTTTACCCTACATACCAAGAACCGACGACAAGATGCGGTTTTTATGGAAACTAGCCTCGTTTGCGACAGCAGCAGTTGTGCGTTAACAGAGGACGGAGAGACAGGCGGATGTTTTTTGGGGTCTGCTGCCGAAATGTATAAAAAACAAACAAGCCAATTGCTTCATGTAGACTGAAGCTGATGTCAGGTTTCTCTCCAGCGGTTATTAGGCTGTTACTACTTTTATTTCCCACACGTCCATCACGGTGGGGATGCTGTTGCAGAGGTTAACGTGTTTGCGTTTTCCGACTGTTTGTGTTTATGTCTGTTGTTGCTGCTCATGTGTGGGCTGCGATGCAACGCACAGCTACCGCTTCTAAATGTGTTATAAACCCGTCTGTCAGCACGGTGAAGGTTGGTTTACTGCCCGGGTGTAATGTTAACATGCTATATTGGGAGATGACTTGTGCGGTATAATAAAGGCTAAAGGCTGTTAGCTGCAATCAGAGTGGCGGCTGCTGAGGAGGAGGAGGAGCACACTGAACTGTTTCCTGCTCACGTCCCTCTCTGGATCTGACACATTTCACACAGTGCACCTAGAAACGACTGCCTGCTGCTGTTTTCACACAGGCCACTAATGCTTTATGCAGATAAGCAAAGCTAACTTTAACCAGCCCACCAAACTATACATGTTGCCTGACACATGCCACAGTTTTTATGGGCTTTTTAAAACTCTGCACCGCAGTGTGTTTAGATTACCCAGCTGGAAATGCTAAAAATATATCCCTAGCTTGAGTTAGTGTGCCATTTATTTGTGGACTTGATGAACCTAATATGAATGATATAGTCTACTAGCAGTCAGGGAATTTGAGAGAGAGTAGGAGCTATTTAATTAGAAAACCTCCATCTCGCCATATTTAGGTCACAGACCCGGTTACTCCACTGCCAAGGCTGACTCTAAAGCTTAATATAATCAGAGCATCAGATAGTCCACAAGAAACACAAAAAGATGAACAGATAGGCCTACTAACCTGGAAATGTACAGTGCCTTACCACTGCAGGCTCACCTGCACAGTGTAATTCAATCCAATGCAACACCTGTGCTAGACGTCCTCTTTTTGTAAAGCTTATAATGTTCAATTTTTGTCGACACTGTAAGTGTGGCGTGGATTTATCTCTGGTAATTTGTCAGACCATTGTGATGATGGAGTTGTACTCGGCTGCATCGGTTTGACCTGAGACGGATATTAGAAACACCTTCATACAACTTCTCTGCCACCTTGCCCACAAGAAAATCGCAGCATTAAAAGCATCACATCTATAGGAAAATATACATTGTTGCAGGGCTGTTGACTTAGATTGTGTTAGAGGTGTTTCTTATAGTGCACAAGACTGGGTCAACAAACAAATACTGAGAAAGGTGGAGTAATGCTGCCACCTCATGGACATTGTCAGTTTACGTGCAAAAAAATGCCTGTAAGAATGTGCATTAGAAAAGGGCACGCAGAATGCGTTACCATCCTAAAGGATTACCTTTAATGCTGTACATTATGTGAGGTCACCAAACTCACTGCACCAATGACAACACTAACGGTGTCATTTGTCCCACCATAACAGCTCCGACGAGAGAGTGAGGGGTGGGAATCAAGCACAATTTAAAGTTTAAAGCAGCATTTCATTGTTGCAAATAGAGACCTCATTGGACAACGTCAACGTAAATATTACCCAGCAATCATCACTGAATATCTTTATTTACAGATATTCAGTGATGATTGCTGGG
>JAVQJL010088412.1:0-13969 GCA_036024295.1 Nannoperca obscura | reverse complement strand
CTATTCATTTCACAACGTATGGTGGTGAATAAGTGTGACTTTTCATGGAAAACACAAAATTGTTTGGGTGACCCCAAACTTTTGAACGGTAGTGTATATATATATATATATATATATGTATGTATATATGGGTAGGAGGGTGCTGCATTACTGCTAAATGTAACATTTTGGAAAACATTAGCAATCTGATTCATTTGATACTCATGGTGGTTTGTGATTCATAAGTGATAAGTATGATAAGTGTAAACAGCTGAAGGAGATGATCATGAAAAACAAATGAGGTCTGAGACATAATGTTGCTGCCGTGCTCATGAAACAAGCATCATTTCATCTTTTTGTTTTTTAACTTCACAGTAGGCCTATATGTAGGTCATGTGTTTATCTATATCTATCTATATATAAAAAATATATAGATTACTACTAAGCAAATTAACAGCCAGTTCTAGCCATCTCCTATATTCTTTTTCTAGTTACTTAATTATTTAATAATAAACACTTCATACGTTATTATAATTAATATTGGTAGTTTGAAGACTTTTAAAGACAGAATTTGTGTGGATATACTGATCTGATCAAACTAGTAGGATTCATGCTCCTTTGCATTTCACTCTGCTACAACAGTCTGCACACAGATAATTGTATGACTTCACAGTAATGGAAAAGATTTTACTCTAACCAAAACGCACATTTCTGATAGCTCACAGCAACACGCAGCTTTACCAGGGCATCAGCCCTGTCATGACACTACAGTTACTGTAAGCCTTTTTGTTTTCTCTCTACCTTCACGGCTGCTTCCTTTCACCTTGGGAAAATGAGAGCACCGAGATCCTGGGCGAGCAATCAGAAAGAAGCAGGCTGACTCATGTGGGGGCTTTTGTGGCGCAGGGGGACACTGAATCATCTGGAGCCTTATTGAATATTTCCTCGATTTGATGTCATTATCGTTCCAGTGATCATCTCTTCCATCATCAGCGCTCTTCCTGAGACTCCACATTACAGGCAGGGGAGAGATAGAGGAGGCAGGCAGGCAGAGCAGGGGCTGAGGGGCCTTTGAGGTAAAAACCCAGTGCACAAGAAGAAACTGAATAAACAGAAGGAACACCATGTTCTGCTTGAACAAATAGCAGAGAAATGGACTTTAGATTGCAGAAAGGGGCTATTTGGCTGGATATATGGGATGTCTATAACAGAGTGCAAGAGATGTACTTGTTTTCTTAGAGGTGAAAGGGCTAGAAGCAGCATGAAAGAGAACTATTGATGGTGCTGGAGTACAGTATCTGCTGGGAGTTTGTGCGTCCTAATCAAGAGCCGACTGCGTGATCAATACATTATTTGTTGCTGCACAGAAATTCTCTGTTGAACCCACACATAAAAAAAACATGACTGCAGAAGTTGCATTTAAGTCATTTCTATTTTTATTAGAAATTGATCACATTTCAACCCAAGCAGTACATTTATGTTGTTTTTTACCTTCAATGTGCCATGCATACAAAATCAGAATCAAAGTGTCCATCTGTTAGTGCCCAATAAAGTTTATATTTGTAAGGGGTTGATATCAAAGTATTTTTCTGTGCAATTAATATTCACAGATATGTACATTCAAATTAGTCAGCCTCAAATATCAAGCATCCTCGCAAAAAGAAAGCAACATTAAAAGTAAAAAGTTACAAAAAACTTCAAATTAAACAATATATTTCTCTTTAAAATAGAATTAAGTATTCCACTAACATGAGTTAAATTATGATTGCTTCATTTTTAACCATAGGCACGTCGTAGATAGGTGAGGCGTCGTAGAAGCCAAAATGGAGGCCATGTATCTATTCCTCTCTCCTCACTGCAGCTGATGTTTGTGTAAACAAAACCACCGGGCAATTCTACGGTCCTTGTTGGGACCACTTCAAAAATAAAAGTAAAAAATAAAAAAATGAAACTATGTCTCAAGGTTTCCTCTGCTCCGGCTTCTCACAGGGTAACTACCTGATATGTGATACACAGAGAAGGAACTCTACCAGGAGCTCTGACAGAGATGTTTCATGGCTCACAATGATTGGTTTCTTTGGTATAAACCACCATGACTTCCTACAACTAAAACAATGTCTTCATCGGAAATTAATACAGTAATGATTGGAAAACAACCCTTATCTACTCACTCTGAGTCGTCATCATACAAACCTTGATGCCTTCTTTTACAAGACTGATCTCTGTGGATGTGGCTACAGGTGGATCTCAGCTTTAATAAAATGTGGGATTATGATTATGATTATTATTATGTGATTGAAAGTCACATTAAACATTTAAGTAACTATCTGTGTATTTTACAAAAGATGAGGTAATTCAGTATTAAATAATAACTTTTGTTATTAGTGAATAAGTGGGATAATGTGTCTATGTTACACTCGTCTTTATGTTTGTGTATACACTTACAAATATTAACAATGACAGTCAATTACGTGTTTACACGAGTGGGAAACACGGTCATCTGTGTGTGAGTGGCACAAGTTATAGATGTGTAATGACATCAGTATTCTGGCATTCATTACGATACACAAGGTATGGGGACATGAAAGTGTGATACACTACAATTTCAGCTTTTCGTTCACAGCTGTGAAAAATAAATCAGGATCCTCATAAAGTGAAGTTAATTATACATTAGATAAAATAATGATAGTTAATAAATAAATGAGTGGATAAAACTAAAGGCCTTTAAGAGATTCATTTTTTGCTCTTATTCATTTTCATGAACATCCATTGACATCATAATAGTCTTTCATTCATTCACTAGTAATGGAGTTAAAATACTTCAACATATTGGTAGAATAGCATGGAGGAATGCATTGCAATAATGTATTATCACAGTTTTCCCTCAGCTGTAATGTTAATTCTCATCCTATGCAAAGATTATGGCTATTGTGAGTATCATCTTAATCCCGTTCAGTCCGGTCAGTCCAGTCACTACACTTGTCATCATGATAGGAAGTTGCAGATCAGATATATTTTAAGGATATCTATGATGCTATACTGACCCTAGCCTTCAACAAGAGCCCTAAAATACCACCATTCACTTCTGTTGTCTGAAAAGGAAAGATGTAAATAGGGAAGGAAGAAGGAGAGAAGGTGAGTAGGAAGAAAGGGAGTGTAGATAAAAGGAAAGAAGGAAAGAAGGAGGGAAGGAAGGAGTGGAATGAGCTAGTAGGTCAGTACTTTCTCCCCATGGTGACTAATGAGACTCCACTGTCCTGGACAGTATTTTTAGGATGCTTTACATGTCCACTGAGACATTCAAGTTGCCAAGGTGACCTGTTTTCACCATGATCAACTATGTAACCCAGAGTGGTTGCTGTTTAGGAGGAAGAAAGGCAGGAAAGAAAGGAATATACTTCCCCTTGAAGGTCACAAATTTGGCACACTGCATGTCCTTTAGCACGGCATCTTCAAGTAAAAACTTTAAAAAAAAGAATAAAAAAAGCCCCCGCAATTGTTCCTGTTCCAGTAAATGCACATGCTGATATACTGGATTCACCTAAGGCATAAAGGATTGTGAGGAAAGAGGAAATGTGAAAGTGCTCTTGGAGTTCCTGTCCACAGCTCATGTCCAGAGTACTGCAGAGAGTTACCGGAGTGGAGGGGGTTCTGTTAAAAGGAAAGCACTAGGAGGTCTGGGAGGTTTTTCGCCCTCACCTCTCCGTTCCTTGTTTAAAGTGAACCAGCTGAGTCAGGATGTGTCCCCCCTCCAGGTTGTTCTCCTCCTTTCCCTCTGTGGATCTCTCAAGGGGACATGTTGAGTAGCTTGGTTGATTTATTGGGGTAATTGATGGCCAAGCTGATGGCAGCGATGTTCTTCAGAGCCTACACAATAAAAAAGTATGTGAATAAAATACAGAAGAATATGTGCAGGGAGAGCAAATGGAGCAGAGTGAACTTGTGAGAAACCTTGTTTTTCACCTACGCTGTGCAATGCATGTTGAGTGATGATAAATAGGCAAATTGAGGTTGACTAAACTGATGAGGCAAGGACTTCTGTGCAGTTTACGTCATCTTACTTAATAACCAAAGTGCAGATTGTACTGCCTGCAATGCTTCTGTTAACAAAACTGTAAAAACAATAAAAGAAATAAAAGAAAAAATACACCTTAGCCATCTAGGGGGATGTTTGCTTCAGCACCCTCAGCATCCCTACTACTCACAGCTATATGGATGAGAGTGACATCTCAGGGTGGAACCTCTTCAGGACCAGCTGCGTATGACATGTTTGGCTCATAATGACTTTTCAAATATTGCATTAAACACGCAATAACTGTTAATCCGTCTCATTTTTATCTTTTTACTTGAAATTTTATTTTTTGGGGTGGAGGGTGCCTAATGTCAACTTTGTATAAAACATCTTATAATCTAAAAAGGCAGATGGCCAAGAAATGTGCACATTATGTACAGCTTTGTATTGTAGGCTATAATAGTCATTGAAGTTCTAAGGGTGGCTAGCCAGACTTTTGACCTTTAGGTTTGTTGATTGAAGTGTGCTACCTTGCTGGAGGGACATTTGTTACCATGGTAATGTATTAAATAAAGCTGCGGTACCAATACAATATGCTGGTTAAGTTAAGCTGTTAAAGCCTGCACAATTCACAGTGTGACAAAGAGTTTTGGTAAAGTTGGCAGCAGCAGAACAAGCTGTAAACCACAACACTGACATCTGATAACCTTTTAAAGCAAACATTTGCCTTTTTACAAATTCATTAGACACACTTGTGGCCACCTGAAGACATTTAGTCCATTACTTGGCTTTTAGTTAGTTAGTTGTTAGCTAGTTGCTAACTTTGTCTGCTGTTAAGTGCTGGGTAGCTTACAGTGGTATTATCAGAACTTGTTTGCTGAAAACAGCTGTGTGTCTGGAAATGAGGTTGATGAGAGCAGTGAGATTGAACCGAAACAGTAAAGTTGCAGCCTATTAAACAAAAACAATGAGTTGAAAGATGCTAAAACGCTCAGAAGGGCAAGGGGGAACAGCAGAGTCAGGTGAGAATTCTCTGGTTTTGTAACTACAAGTGCCACCTTTCACAATACAGTCATTTGATCTGTTGTTAATATAAAATATTAATTAGTGCAATTTTAACTTACTGAGCATTACATGATAAACCTGTTAACTCAGTTACAGCAGCTGTCTCCTAGTCTCAGAGGCACTAAAAATATTTTATTTCTTATTAAAGTTTCCCGCAGAAGAGAGTAACTGTATTTAACCTCCTGCAGTTTCATTCTGGTGACTGTTCAATAATTTGTCATTTTTGAATGCTGTAAAAAAGTACCCTTCACCCAGTTATTTCCATGGAGCTGAGAAGTCTAATAGAGCTCCAGGTAATGCCTCGACACACAGCAGTTCTCTGTGCTCAGATGGTTTAGTGGGCAATTCTTTAGCAAATGTCATATCAAAAACACAGATATCTTACACTCTTATCTGTGTTTATTTGAGTGAACAACAGGATAAATACAACCCAGGGAGTGGTGGAGTACTTCCTCTGAACAATGTGCAACTCATCAGAAAATAACAGGCCAATAGAGGGGGAAAAGGAAAGTGTAATCCCCAGGAAGTGAAAGTGCTTTGTTTTGGATGGCTTTGGAACATTTTCCCAGCGCTTTGAAAGTGAACCTCAGCCAATTTACTATTGTACATTGCATCATTGTTATCATAATAGTTATGACTACTGCCAAGTCACCTATGGTTTTGTTTTCAACCCAACAGGTATTAGGTAACTGCTCAACAGAACCACCCACAATGTTTATTCACCTCCGCGCATCCTCTGCTCCTCTTAACTGCCTTCAGGCTCCTCTGCTGTATTAAGGGGTCCACAGTACTGGCTCATTCTGCCACAAATGCTAATGGTCTGTAATTACCAAATACATTTGTCCTGTGTGAGGCCCACACACATTCAAACAAGGGGCAGGGGCTGCAGAGGGATCTGCTGGGTGTCAACAGTTTGGTGATTCACTAGCAGAATGGGCTCCAGCCGCGAGCTGACTCACAGTGACTGAGCTACCATCAACCACGTCAGGCAGCACTTCACAAGTGAAAACATCAAAGATTACCTGAGAGAGCCTGGCAGAAGGCAGCACTTTGAACTTGGAAAGGCATAGATGTAAAAAGGCATAAGGGGTTATTATGCAAAAACAAAAAAGCAGTTTAAGTCTTACCATTGCTGTGTGACTGTGGAGCTGCTCGTCAGTGGTCATGGCTAACAAGTACTCCTGGAGGATGCCCTGTGTCTGGAAAACACATCAAAAGCTGGTAAAAAGGGGTGTCTTCTGCCACGTTTCCAAATGTAGCTTGCAAAGAATCACAGAAAAGCTCACAGGTCAGATAACTGTCATGAATAAAAGGCACTTCCCCAGACAGACTACACTAAGAGGTTACATAAGGGATAAATTCGGAATAAATGAGGCCTGGATCCCTGACCACTCTTCATCTCCATCTCAGCATCAAACTGAACTATGGAATGTTGGACAACTCATTCAGAATTATAAACAAACTGAAGAGCGCTTCCACTGAAGCCCTATGGGAGAGACATACCTCGGGTTACATAAGAACAAGAACTTGGGGAACACAGATAAGACTACATAGCAGCTAAATGGGCTGAGACTGGCCAAATGGAGCTTTTACAGCGCTGGAGACACAGTCCAGAGCCCGGTCCACCATCCATCACGCAGCACCCCGAATGTTTATCCTGGGGAACATCCTAGGACCATTTGTACAGTCAGTAGTGCATGACAAACCATTTTGATTCCTAAATAGAACTTTCACTTCCTGGGATAGAGTGTTCACTGAATCTCAGTGGACCCGGCCGTGAACTCCACGTGCATACAAAGAATGAGGATTGATGCGGAAATGTGAACAGCACTGGCCACTGAACCTTTAAAAACCATCTGCTTCTAGGCTCGGACCTAATATGGCAACAAATGACTCCATGATGTGATCAGCCACTCTTTAGCTTCCCACGATTTTAGTTGCGTCAACATGGAGCTGTTGGACTAGGCTGTATGTCATCACTGAAGTTAAGCCACTTTAGCCACACTAATCCTTACTTTTAGGGAGGATGGTGACAGATGGTGCACTGTATTGTAGGTAGAGCGCTGATCCTTACAGCTGATGAAGGTTTTCTAATATTTATGTCCATTTCAGGATTTTAAATAGTGACGTTTCCCCTCTATAATACATTACCCTCAGAACAGTCCTTGCTTCCTCGTTGTAAAATCTTCTGTGAACAAATGGAAGAAGTCCTGGAGCAGTGTAGCAGTAGATAAACCACTTTCACTTGAATCCAATCTAGCTGGTACATAACCGAGTTGTTGCCTGTTTAACCCAGTAAAAAAACACATTCACTGGCTTTATTCAGGTTCAACTGACAGCCACCTTTTGAAATGTCTTGTAATACTATGAAACACATCCTGTAGCAAGTACAATGTCAACTACCGCTCAATGTGACAGCCACCACAAGAGGTAGCAGGTGGTGTTTTCTTTTAACCAACATACGTTTTTCACGGTTGTCTGTTTTTACCCTTGTGCAAAACACTCCTTTCCCCAAACAATTCCATCCATGTACCTCTCATTTACCTCTGCTAAGGCCACCTCATACTACTTCAAGCTGTGGATGAGGAGCTGGAGGTGCCAATCCACTGCAGTTTACGCATTTGTGTTGATAAAAGACTGTGCTCTGTGAAGATGCTCTGCACATGCATCTATCATTGCAAACACAACACTGGAGCATCCATGAAGGGCATCCCAGGCAAAACTGCTGAGTACTGCTACTGCCCCCTAGAGTTTGACCACACGTACTGCTCCACTTGAGCATCTCACTCTACCCTCACATTAAACAGCATTCAGTTGATGCAGAATCCATCCTGAATGACAAGTCAACTGATGTCATTTTATTGTCAGATTGGGAACCTCAGGCCTCACCGGCCAAACCTGAAGGGAACCACAAAGGTTCTGTCTGGTTCAATTGCGTCTGTAGATGGGAAACTCCTGGCTGATGGCGTGTTCATAATCCTCCATCCATAATAATCAATAATTCAAGACAATAGAGAGACAGGGAGAGAGAGAGAGAGCAGACGCATCACAGAATGGATAGCATCTCTTCCTCTCTCAAGCAGTCTGCAGGGAGCCAGAGTGGCACTGTGCTGTCTGGCAGATGGCAGGGCTGGGTTTTGGCCTGAGCCCAGCAGAGAACAGGTGGGTGGAGGACAAACATGCTCATCTCACAGAGAGACAGATATAAACTATAAAGTTGGATGGGGGGGGCACTAAACAAATACCTAAAAGGTCATGTAGCCACGCCTCCAGCTTTAACAACACCCATAGAGTACTAGATGTGGCCTGTTTTTCTGATGTGGAGTGTGTGTGTGTGTGTGTGTGTGTGTCACTCACAATGGCACGGGCCTCTGCGATGAAGAAGAGTTCAGTGAGGGCTCTGTGAAGAGGCAGCAGTACAGTGATACTGGTGGGATCCTGGCTCAGGCTGTTTTCCATCGACATAAAGAGCTGCCACAGAGGGCGCAGCAGCATCAGCTCACAGGCTCTGGAGTGCACACAAATCAATAGTTAGACAGACCAAAAACATGTACGCAGGCACAACAGAATAATAAAGAGCAAAAGAGAAAGAAAAGAAAAGCTGTGGCTGAAAAACAAACTCAAGCCAGAGAGATACACGTTCCTACATTTATCATGACTTAATAGCATATCTTGTAACCTCCAACGGAGCAAAACTTGATTCATTTATTCATTTAACAGGGGCAGTGGACAGTAATTGATAGCTAGATAGCTAAATGTCATCAGCAGCACTGTGCAGGCAAAGTAATTATGGCATCAAATGTTATAATTCAGTCAGAGGTATGTAATCAGCGGCTCTTCCCACTTTGCAACTCTTCTGGACCATGATTGGCTTCCAAAATAGTTGTGATGTCACAAAATGTATTTGATGCATAATGCATCCGGTTAACTGGATTTCAGCTTCAACACTGTGCTTGCTGTCTGTGTGAGCACTGCCTTTTTATAAATTGTGTGATGTTGTCACGTTGACCAGATGGAGGACGAGTCAGTGTGGACATATGCAAATTCCTAAACACATCCTTTACCTCATTTCCGTGGTGACTACAACGACATGAGCGATTTATGAAGGCTTTTATGCAAACCCTTTGTGGAGGTGTAATCTAGGAAAAATACACTGCTGAGGTAAAAATGTGCACTGGGTTCTCTTACCTAAATTAGCATTATGCCCAAGTCAGAACCCTGTGCATATTACATTGGGTGACTACACATGACAATACAAGTCTGCGGTTTGAAAAGGACTTCACTGATGAGAGAAAAAGTGTGAGAAGCATAGAAGAGACAGAAATGGATAAGTAAGGCTGGACTCTTACGTCTGGGACTGACACTGCAGGAGGCGGAGCAACAAGTGAATGGCTTTGAGTCGCTGGTTACCAGTCTGGCGACACGCCACGCCCACCTGCCACTCCCAGATGTCAGCCAGTGGCAGGTGACTGAGCACTTGGTCATCTGCTAACATTTGCTTCAGTATCTCAAAACCTGATTAGAGACAAGCAAAAGTGCAGAGATGGTGACAACCTGAGGATTCATTTAGAGGTAAATCTGCATTTTACTAAGTAGTTTGTGGGGTTGCACTCTACTAAATGAAGCAGGTTTGCACAGATGTAAAAGGAGTGTGAATTCAATGTAAAGTACCTGTCTGGAAACGTCCTCTGTGGCCTCCTGTAACGGTGAACTTGTAGCCCCACTCTGTGTTGCTCATGTCTGACATAAATCTGTAGTACAGGGTGTCTCCTGAGAGAAACCCACACACAAGACACATAAAGGTAAACATGATTTAGACATAAAAGTCAAACTATCTGAAATGCACACATAGACACATAGAGCTAAATAGAAATAAACAACTTTTAAATATATTCCTTACCAGGAATCTCAAAATCGGACCATTTCTGAGGAGAGCCACTGAAGTTGTGGACATCCTGGAGGAAATCACTGCTGCTGGACATGATGAGCTCATCACAGCCTTCCTCTGTGTAGCAGCGGGAGTCAAATTTTATTGACAGGTAGATGGCCCCTGGGATGTGCACCTTGTCCTTGAAAAAGAAAAGATGGACACAGCAGAGTCTTGAAAAAAACCATACAGTGTAGGAGTATATGCAAAGTTCAAAATCTTTAGTTCAACTTAGTTAGACAATATATATTTTGTGACCAGCTCAAAGGTTGAAACTGAGAAGATGACATGACAAATGAGGAATTATTTAACTTCTTAAAAACAGGTATGGCTGTTAATTAAGTAATTTAGAGTTTACAAACCTCAAAGTTGGTGTTGTTGTCATATGGGTGTTTGGACTCTCTGACTTGCACGGCCATACCTGGCTCCTCCATAAACTGGCAAGCAGTGAGAGACAGACTGCACAGCATGCTCTGGCTGCAACCCTTCAGCACCCTCTGGAGAATCTGATGGATTATCACAATCACATTAATCAACATAAAACATAGTGTCATATGTAGAAATCACATTTTGTACCCTTTCACACAAGACAAACTCTCATTTACGAAAGTGAGCACAACCCAAACTCCTTCCCCCTACCTTCTCCCAGAGAGGCTTCTCCTCCAGCTGCATTAACATGTCCAGGATGTAGGCCATGTGTGAGGCGCCGTTCAGTTCCAGCGACTCTTCGCTCAGTGCTGCCTCTACAGGCCAGTCGGCCAGCAGCGAGGCCAGCACGTGGCGCGCGTACAGTGTGGCAATGGCCTGGTTGACCTTCACCAGGTATTGACGAACTGCCCGATTGCTGCGCACATCCAGTTCTTTGTGCAAGAGAGCTGAACTTTTGGTGCGCCTCTGTTTGGCGTAGCTGAGCTGCAAGTCGCTCTCTGAATTTGTGATGAGCTTCTGGGCCACTACGTTGATCTCCTCTGTGGCCTTTTCACAGTGACTGGGTTTAGACTGTAGGACGAGGCAGATGATGGGATCAGAATATTGACATATGAAAAACATTACCTCCAAACTTTTTCTCAAAGTATCTTATCTCTTCTTCTCATAGTAACTTATGTTACACCCACTTCTAAATGGTGCTTTTTGACATCTCAAAACCTCTGTGTAATGTTGTTGGCAAATTCATAATAAAATATGCTATTTCAGCTCTCACCACACATGACACCACAATCATATCAGTGTCCACGGCCTTGGTGTTCCTCTCCTCAGAGCGAGGCCGTCTGGTAGGTTGCCACTTCTGAGCCAGCGTACGGATCGTCTCATCTGTTTTAATCTCTTCCCCATCAAATCTGAAAATAACACAAAGACATAGCACATTACAGAGAGGCAGTATCAGATTGTAAAATGAGACATTTACCATGGTGGATCATATAAAGTGAATTAAAAAGAAATGACACTGACCTCTTTTGCACCTCTAGGAAGAAGGAGTCAGTTCTTTTCATCTGCAATTCATACATGGCTCGCAGGATGGGCAGAGGGGCATTTAAGGCATCATGGGTGATCTGCATTGAAATAAAGGGACTTCAGGTTATTACATCATACAAAATTTTGCTACATGTATTATGAGTGGTTTCCGTCATCACCTGGAAGCAAATCTTTGTCTCCTCATCGAGACCCTCTAAGGGGTCGGGCTTGTTGACGTCAGTGTCGTCAGCGCAGCAGCTGGAGTGGTCAGAGTCGTGCTCCTTGTCCTGCTCTCTTTGGTCTCGCTCTGGGTCCTGGGCCATGGAATGGATCTCCCTCTTGGAGGAGTAGAGCATGATGGAGAGGATCTCAAGATCTCGCAGCAACCACAGCTTGCTGAAGCCCGTCCCTTTGCTGCACTTCCTCACCAGCAGCTGGGTCAGTCCTGACTGCTGAATGTCCTCCTGAGCCTGCTCTACTCCATGTTTCTACACAAGAGGACAAGACAGAATGAGAAAACACCTCTTGAATAATTCTACATTATGTAAGCCAGCTGTTCCCCACCTACTTCCAGATATCACTAAACACATCTCAAAATGTTGACTGCAGATTCCTAGGTCAGAACAGGTACCTTCAGTGTATTGTAGAGGCCTTTAAGCGCCAAGGAGAGAACCCAGGATGCCTCCACAGCATCAGGAGAGCCATTGTCCTGGCTGGTCTGCAGCAGGTGGCTGATAATAGAGGAGAAATTGCTCAGGTAGCGGCTGAGCAGGGTCTTTGGGGAACCCTGGCCCTCCGACTGCCCTGGGAGACCGGCTGTAGTGGAATCCTGAGATTGGACGAGTTGGTAGTCTTTCACTAGAAAGAGGAGAAACCCCACAGAGGGTTACTTCCATGTTTATTTCTAAATATGGGCAAAGCTGTTAGCAGTGCTAAAATTGCACTAACCTGTTTTCCTCTTGCGTGTCTTAACATCCACCACTGCAGCATGGTTCTTTTCCGTGAAGTGTTTAAGCAAAATCATGTTGTGCTGTTCATTGGCGTTGTCGATAAACACGGTCTGGGTGCCCACACAAAGCACCTGATAGACACAAAGACGAGTAACAAGTGAGCTTAGAAGGTCAGGGAGCACAGAGCACAAGTCTATAGTGTGGCATGTATTTTACTCACCTCAGGGAAGCCCACCAGCACCAGCAGGGTGAAGAGGTTGGTGCGTTTTAGAGTTTTTGGCAGCTGCTGTATACAATGGTCAGTGAAGGCAGCAATGACTGTGCTCCACTCAGGACAAGAGTTCAGACTGTGTAAAATATCCGCCACTGTGCACGCCCAATCCAGACCAATACGACTGCAAAACAGAGAAAGAAGAGAAACGGCTATTTACATCTCAAAATAACAAGAACAGCTGATGGGTGGCAAATAATGGATACAAAACATTCACACAGTTTTAACTTGATCAAAGGGCCCACTTGTAAAACAACTTAATATTAATAAATATCAAACATTATTTAAGATGGAAATCAAATGCAATGACTACATGCAGACAGTGTGACTGTACAATATATACAGTTTACATTTGTCTTCATCAGGTTATATCACATTTTCTTTCTGGATTAGCTAAATCCTTGTTGGTGCTAACAAATGCAGACTAGTCGTATTAATATCTGCAACTGTGTCATCAAGAATATGGGTCTATATACTCCAATAATCATACACTTTCCTGGTATCATCAGGTTTTCCTTCTTTTACCTGTCTAAACAGACAGCTCCTAGGCTGAAAAGCAGCTGGATGGTCTTCCAGCCCTGGGTGTCTAAAGTGGCTGCCTCTCCTTGTGTTAGCAACTCATATTTGTCAGCTAGGGCCTCTGTGACGGCAGTGTCCGCCTCCATTGGAGGGATTCGGAGCAGCAGCTGACCCAGTAGTCCCAGGATGAGGTGGTAGGTCTCGTTGAGAGAGCCGGCGTTAGAAATGACTGCCCTAAAAAGCTGGGGCAGGATGGAGTTCAGACTAGGCAGAGACAGGGTGCTGCCCTGAAGGTACAAAGAAAGACAAGGTAAATGTTACATGTAAATAACATATGATGATGCAATATTATGAACAGTGAACATTTCAGCAACAGGAGTGTGTTGGGTACAAACATTATGTAGTGTTGTAACTTGTTGGGTTATTTGTTTAAATTGTACATTGAAGACTGATACCACTTTCATATCAGTCCATTAAATATAAGGCTACAGCCAGCAGCCAGGTAGCGTAGCTTAGCATAAAGACGGGAAACAGCTAGACTAGCTCTGTCAAAAGGTAACAAAATCTGCCTAGCAGCACCTGTAAATCTTACAAAGTAACCAGAGGAACCAGAGGGTGGCTGGTTGAAGGAGTGTGGACTTGTAGCTGAAGAGGTGTCAGATAGCTTCATGGGCACTGCTCAGTTGCCCTTGAGCAAGGCACCGAATCCCCCAGAACTGCTCGAGGGGCGCTCAACTATGTGACAGCCCCATCACTCACACTGACAGCATGTGTATGCGTCCTGTGTGTGCGCG
>JAVQJL010088409.1:0-10484 GCA_036024295.1 Nannoperca obscura | reverse complement strand
ACACACACACACACACACATACACATACTGTTGATAGTCAGTAGCAATTTGCTGATGAGACTGAAGCACAGGGAAAGTCCATTAGGTTAGTGAGCATGAGAAATAAGCAGTAGTATACTAGCTAGTAGCATGTCAGTTAGTGTGTGTGTGTGTGTGTGTGTGTGTTAACTGAGATGTGACTGAACAGGATGAAGGTATGTAGGGCAGCTGTGCTACTCCTTTAAATAAATAAAACAATATATTTACGAGGCCCGAGAGCAGCATTATTTCATTAAGAAAAGTCAACCAATGGGAGAACAGCACTGTTATAAACTGGATAAATACTCCACACAAGAACTTATAAACTAATGTTCTGCAACAGAGTCCAACAGTTAAAAGCACGTATTTTAGACAATCTAATGTGATAGATTAAGATTAGTCACTTCTTTAGCAAATCAACACGGGTTAAATACATTTTTATCTTAAAATCATATAAATATAAAGTTTAAGAAACTGTGGTTAATGGAGATGCTCAGACTATTAAAGAAACATTTAACAGTCCAGTTGAGGAAGATCTGTGACAGTAAGTGAGAGGTGGTCCTGTCATCGGTCGGCTTTGGGCTATTTAGTCGCTCCCCCGGCTGATTTTTGTCCGTCTTATTTTCTGTGCAGCAGGACGATAAGTCGGGCAAGGAGGCGGTTCTGGACGACGCCGAGTGTCCACTGCAGATCTTCAGGGACTGGCCTGCTGACAGAGGTAACTCACACACACACACACACACACACACACACACACAATCCCTCTCAATAAATGTACAGTGGCTGCAGTCAAATAGACCTTGATGAAAAACGTCATGAGGTGATTCATAAGCGTGGGTCTGCCGTCTAAAGGATGGTCCCGGTGTACCCTGTGCCAAAGGAGATCAGAAAAAACCATTGATGCACCTTTCCATAGCATGTAGGGAATTAGACCAGCTCTTATGGTGGCCGCTGTTCAGATACTTCCAGGTCATATCGCTCAGTTAGGAGCCTTCCTAAGCAAAAATAAGACCATTCGACAGCAGCCAGTGAGTGTGCTTCTCTCACACTTTGTTCCTCTTTTCTTGGTCGCTACCGCCCCCTCCTGTTGTCTTACACTCATTACAACGTTTTTAGGAGCTCTTCACCTCTTGTTCTTGCCGTGTCCTTTGTTTACAGCATCACAGAGTAGTTGGGTTGGAAGCATTAGCACACCGTGTACAGTTTTTTTGTTTTACAATTTGAAGACGACGGTACATAAAATTGTTTGAGGAATGAGCCGGTCAATTTAAAATCTATCATTTTTGGTGAAAGATGCGACATTTCAATGTAATATGATGTGTGTCAGGAGCTCTAGTGTTCCAGCTGAAGAAGAGGCCCCCGGACTACCAGGGGAGGAAGGGGAGGAAAGGGGATGACAAGAGCCTGCGAGGGAAGGACAGCAGCAGCTCCCTGCCGCCCGAAAAACTGCCTTACCTGGTGGAGCTGAGCCCAGGTAGAACCACCACACAAACACACACGCACACACACACCACGATAATGTCTGTCATGTACTGTCCATCTGGCATACTTGTAACGGTAGTGGCAACACTACTGTTATGACAGTTAGTGGCCAGCAGGCAGCTGTGAAGCTGCAGTGAGTAACATTTAGAGTTACTTGAAGGTGAGTGAAGCACATGTGGCTCCTCTGTGGAGCCTAGCTGTTCTGTGCTTTCTGTCCCTACCAGCGTAGGATTTCCTCAGTATATAAAAGCCACAGCAGGAGGTCAACAATGGCTCAAATCTATATTGGACACAAAGCTTTTCTTAAAGGATACCTATTTATAGCCACGTTTTTTAACTTTAGCACCACTCGTATCAGTTACACTCAAAGGATGGATTATATGAGGGGAAGTGTTCGGCAGCTCCTTAAGATTAAAGTCAAATGATGTACGGAAGGTGATATGGGTCAAGTTATATGCAGATTTGTTAAGAGTGAACGCTTTGAAAATATCACTTTCAACCATCTAATGCAGAGTTCAGCTGACTTTAGGTCGCACAGAAATATCTCTGCAACAAATCCTGCACCAGAGCAAGTGTAAATGTAGTGAGCCAGTTTAACACAGAGAAAGACGAACATGGCAGAACACTGAATAAAAGCTCTAACAAACATAAACAAACACCATATAATGTTAAGTTCTAGGTTTCTTTTATATTAATGATATGATGAAGAAGAAGAAGATGATTTAAGGAGCAGAAATAATTAGCTTAGTGAACATCATGTTTACAGGCGGAGCTAATCCTTTATCGTACGTACGTCCTTTGTTTGTAAGCAGAATGTTGACTTTGGGGGTTTTCAAAAGGCGTTGTGGGAAATGGAGGAAATCACTTGTTTGAATTAGGAGTAGATTCAGCAGGTTGAGGGACTTGGAGTACAACAAAAGGTAAGTTTCCACAACTAAACTCCTGGAATGCAAAAAACAAATTCCCAGTATGCAGGCCGCATTATTGTGATGCTAATAAAAACACCCAAAACCTACATCAGCATTTTGGGGAAGGAACCTTCCCAGAGTCTTGCTAAACGTGACATTATGCAGCCCTAACCGCTTGTTTCTTGCTACTGATCCCTCTCTCTTTAGTTTCCTGTTTGAATGTCTTGTGCCTCATGCCATTAACTTATCTGGCCAGCCGGGAACCCAAACACTCCTCAGCACCGCACAGCTTTGAACTGTGGTGCTGAAAGGGGGTGGGGGGGTCTGGTCCAGGAATATACTAACACATCTACTTCATCCAAAATGGAGAATTGATTTGGTGGCTCTCCTAAATAATGGGTTTTGGGCTTGTGTGTGTGTGTGTGTGTGTGTGTGTGTGTCAGAGAGAGAGACACTGTACTTTTATCATTGATAACTAATTTGAATCAGTGCAGTGGTTAAGATTAGTGTGTATAAGATTTATGTCTGTCAGAACCCAAGACTTTGTTAGAAGATATCCAGCTCCTGGTTCTTTAAAACAACAACGATGCTAATCGAAATACTCAAAGGCCAAACCGTGAAGTTGGTCATCATCACTTATATGTGATTTACTTGCTCTGTATTGGAAGTTGTATAGCATCAATTAACAAACTAAAACCAAACTCATCAGAACAGATAATTAGCTGACATGCAGGAGGCGGGGCTTGTGGCTTATACTGCAGCCAGCCATCAGAGGGCGATTCAGATATTTGGGCTTCCATAATTGCAGTCCATAATTTTGTGTATGTGCCTGATACACACAAAAAATCCCTTTTTTCTAACTAGCCATGTCAGTGAGGTCTTATCTGGGAGCACGAGCACCAGGCAGCTGTGGAAACCTGCAGTTTAATCTACTGTGCTGATTTACAACAGTGGTTTAACTGATGAGCAGATCTTTGTTTGAGGTGTCATGTGGTAACATTTTAGTGGACACCTTTCAGCCAACCAGAGTGTGATGGTATAATCTCAGTCTATTCTATTTCTTGGTGTGGCATTAATGTGAACAGACTGACATGTGTTCTAATGGATATTATTCCTTTAATGTTTAGGACTTAATGTCTGTGAAACATAGTATTGCATTGCATCATAAGTATAGACAGTGGCCCTCATAAGCCCTCATAAATTGTGTGTGTGTGTGTGTGTGTGTGTGTGTGTTTAGCATGTCAGCATACGTGTGTTGCCTGTCCAGTCCCCCGCCTGCGTCGGTACATGTACAGATGTGATGGTGTGTTACTTTATAGTCAGACAGACCGGAGCAGACAGGATTCAGTCGGTCACATGACTGGTGGAGTCTCACAGAGAAAGGTGCTGATTGGCTGATGGGATTCATGACCTTTGACCCAGCACTGGTGACAGGTTGATATTTACCCTGTCTATCATCTCACTGCCTCTTTCTTTCTTTCTTTTATACTTTCTTCTTACTATATTGATTGTTTTACTTTTTTTAAGTTGAATTGTTTTTGTTATTTTCTGTTTTTTTGGCTTGCTTTCTTCTTTTTCTTTAAAAAATGTTTTTTCTGCATTTCAAAGATTCTTGGCATGAATGTCAACAAATAAACAATGCTGTCAATACAGTCCTCATTTCTTTCAAAAGATCACAACAAAAGAAAACAGAGAAATAATCAGGTTACAAACAGTATTTCAGAAAAGAATAGCTTATCATTTTATCAACACAATAACAACAAGTGATGGTAACAGTGATGCACAAAATAATAATTTGGGCCTCAGAGCATCTCTTTTTAACTCTCTTTGCCCAGTTTTGAACTCTTTCAACACAGCTTGAGTGTTTTCCAACAGATATCAGTTATTTCATGTGTCACCTCATCAATAAGGTTGAGCCACATTCTGTAAAAAAACTCTTCTTTCATCTTCCTCCAGCCGTCTGTTGTTTTCTACGTCGTGCTGTAAATCACCCCGTCATGTTCCATATGGTTGTCATTAATAAAGATGAGGTCACACTTCCAGTCAGGCCCCACCCTCCACGCTCACGTGCACACGTGCATGCTCGCACAGAGCAAGGCCTATAGATAGAGGGGGAGAGAGGGAGCTAATTAGTGTTTTAGCTGATTGCTAATTGCTACTTTCTTCCGCCTATTTACACACAACACTGAGAGAGAAGAAGAGGAGAGGAAGCACTAGAGACATCCTCTACTCCTCATCTATCGTCATCTACTGCTAATTACACACATGTCCATCATCATTTGATCAACTCTGCACACACGTTAAGAGTTTGACCTCCTGTCTCTCACTTTCAGGTGTGAAACTTTTAGCTGAAGCATCTGATCACCGACCAGCAGCAGAATAAGTCCCCTCTGTTACTGTTGCACTGATCACAGGATGCACACGGGACCGGGCAGTGTTTCTCTGGACGCTTTGTGTTGCTGTTTGTCTGTTTGTCTCCACTGAGAAGAAGGATTGTAGAGAAAACAACGCCTGACACTTCATATGTTCTCAAACTGAAAAATATGAACGCTTCCTCAGCTGAATCTGCAGTTTAGTGGATTTAAAAAAGGATCATACTTTGTTATCATTTCACAAATTTCAGTTCCAAATGAATGAGCATGAAAACAAACTGTAATATAAAACCGAGTTATTGAATTTGTATGTGTGTGAAGCACAAATGTGTTCTTCACATGTGTGCAGCATAATGTTTATGTGATTTGGGATGTGTTTGCCATATTTCAGATATATTGATGTTGACCCTGGGTAATGACAATAAATAAATATACTGTATATATCATGACGTGGCAAAACTCTTACTAAGCTTTCAATAATATAGTATATAATATATTCTAAATAATCACAGTGTGCTCTGGATAATTCATTTGGACAGCAGACATTTGTAAAACAATATCAGAAGATCTTATCATAGTCCTATATTGATATAGTTAATACAGTGATGTCCTGATACGGATTTCAACCTCGTCTCCCAGTATTACCTTCATGCCATTAGATGGATAAGGAGCTGACATACAGAATAAAAAGCTGCTTTAATGCAACAAGAAGTTTGCTGTGAACTGATCTGGATCAGAGCAGGTGACACTACTTTTGCTGTTTCACTAAGAGAACCAACTAAAGATGAACAGAAGCTTTTCACCTTCGTTTTGCTCTTGCCAGTCAAAACTATTGTTGGTGACATGAGACGACACAGAATAAAAGTCAAGAAACGACTTTTGTTGGCCGACCGTCTCGCTGATGATCGAGTTTCTCACTGTGTAAAAGTTGGATTAGAGTTACAATACGAGTCCTCCACCTCAGCCACAGAGTTTTATTTGCTTTTCCAGTGTGGATTTATGTCATGCTGGAAGACAAGTGTGTATTTTGAGTGAATTCTCTGGCGGTTTTACGCAGCGCATGAAGGAACAAGCCGACGGAGTTCAGTCATAGTTTAGGATGTTTTGGTGTATGAGGTTTTCACTTTCTAAGTCAACGTGTCCTCAGTGTAGTGCCAAGTCCCAGCTCACACACATATAAACACACATGGGCATACATGATCTCAAAAGCACAAAAACATGCTAAGAGACACTCACACACACACACACACACACACACACACACACTCTGCAGTCCCAGCTGTAACAAATGGGGACCAGATTGTGTGATGATGATGATTATGATGATGATGATGATGTAAAAGACCAGGCATGCTGGTCTCCATGGTTGACGAGCTTTGTTGAATAAACGTTGAGTATGTGTGTGTGTGTGTGTGTGTGTGTGTGTGTGTGTGTGTGTGTGTGTGTGTGTGTGTGTGTGTCCAAAGAGGTCATACCCTGATCCACGTGCCATGAGCTATTTAACAGCTCTCTTTGGCTCCCTGTAGAATTCATCATATGGTGCTGCGGCCAATCACAAGCAGCCGTACAGGGGTGAGAGAATGTGTTTCATTCATTGTACTCTTTCTCTCTTTCTCTGGTTGTGTGCTCATGTTTGTTTTTCTTACAAGAAGACAAACACGTAATGCAACTTTTAGAAGAAGTCTTGACTCTTGATTGGAGCTCCACTCTGCACTTAGATTGACTGGACTGGTCCAAAAAGTCAAACTAAAAGTTAAGTTATATACAGTACGTCAGTGTACCTCACATTTATATGCTTAAAACACTAATGTCACACTCATGGTTTATGGATGTTGAGTTTGGAAGTGCTGTAGAGAGACAGACATAAATTAGAGGCCTATGTGTTGCTTCCATTAGGGGAAGCCAGCCTGTTATTCTCCTCATTATTATGTGGTCCAGTAAAACTCAATGAGCAGAGCAAGGCACTAACTTTGCCAGAGTCAGGGCCTTCATTAACCCGCTGCATGGCACATGTAACGTCATGGTTCTGGGTGTGAAGGGGAGAGAGGATTGTATGGAGGGTCGGGTTCAAACAGCCGGCGCTCTGCAAAGTTGTGAAAAAGCTGAGAAAATGAGACAGGCATTCTCATAAAGCAGCTCGACTCCACAGACACACTGACGGCTGCAAACTGTATCTGTGTGTGTGTGTGTGTGTGTGTGTGTGTGTGTGTGTGTGTGTGTGTGTTTCCGAGTAGCATGAGTCAGAAGACAAAGGGTGTGTTCAGCTGAGAGAGAGACAGAAAGAGAGTGGAAGGAAGTAAGAGGAATGTGGAATGATAGAGCGAGGTATAGAAAGACCAAGAGATGGAGAGAGAGAGAGAGAGAGAGAGAGAGAGATACATTATTTGCATTATGGGATTTGTAGGATCTGTTTGTTTTGGAGCTTGGCCCACATTACTGATGGAAGTCTACATGTCTCTGGCCGTCTTCATTCGTCTCTTTGTCCTGATGAGAGTGTAAAACTGAGTCCCTGATCGTTTACATAATAATGATTTTGACATTTCTAACACTATTTTCTCAAAACACAGTTGGATTTAGTTTATAGTGTGCAATTACAACACGACGCTTTGGAGGACTGAAAGTTCAATCTGCAAATGATCTTTCAGCAGAGAGGAAAAAGAAATGTCTCAGGAGGACGGAGACATGATGAAGGAAAGAAAGGTGTATGTGTGTGAGACAGAGAGGAGCTGACAGCAGTGTTGGGGCAGCTGATGGGGTAACGGGGCAGTTGTAGTCACATGGGGAGCAGAGATGGATTTGGGGGGATTTGAGGCTATAAGAGGGTGGGAACGAGGAGGCTTAGGCCAGCTGACACTGTCCACATTACACACACACACACACACACACACACACACACACAAGCCAAAGATAGACAGCTATCCGCAGTAATAATGGACAAAAATGAACGCACAGCTTGGCTTTAAGCCCTGACATAACAAATGCACCCATACACACACAGGAACAGAAGACACATGCACACACACACACACACACACACACACACACACTACAGCAGAGGTTGGAGGGGAATGTTTAAATAACCCTGAGGCTTTGAGACACAGAGCGACATGGAGAAGAAGGAGGGGTCTGTGTGTGTGTGTGTGTGTGTGTGTGTGTGTGTGTTGGGCAGGAAGACAGGTGTGGCTCTATCAAGGCAGTTGTGCGACACCAGACACCACCAGGGGAGGTCACGCTCATCGAGCTGAACACAGAGTATCAGAGCGGGTGTGTGTGTGTGTGTGTGTGTGTGTCTGTGTGTAACCATGATTTCACAAAAGCCAAACACACTTACACACTCAGACTGTGCAGGAGGCCAGTGTTGTCTGGTGAGCTGCAGCCTCATGCTGCCAATCCAAACACCGCTCTGCTGCTTTCACACGCACAGAAACCCCCCGCCCAGCCTGCGTGCCTTTGAGCAACTCTTGGGCAGCTCTTAGATTTAGTTTTGCTACCAAAATGCTAACTTCCAGCAGCGAGGCTGCTGACTTGTTATTAGTCGACCTCCTCATTCATGTAAAAATCCTGCACTTGAGCAAGTCAAACACCTGCTGAATCAGAACTGCAGAGTGAAACGTCTTTCAATTCCTGAATTGGTCGTTTCAAAAGAAGAGAATGATGAAAGTGGACAGAAACAAAGAAATGGGGGAAAGAAGAGGAGGAGAGGAAATAACTGCAGAGAGACAGTGAAGGAGGAAGAGAGAGAGAGAGGGAAGCAAGACATTCTCCCTCTCTCTCTGTCACTTCATTATTCAGTGACATTCATTAAGTGTGTGTGTTTGAGAGAGAAGTCTGCATGTGTCTTCATCAGTGTGTGTGTGTGTGTGTGTGTGTGTGTGTGTGTGTGTGAGTGAGTGAGTAAAATCAGAACAGTGTTGAACTGGTTTAGGTCGACCAAGAATTCACACGAGGTCCAGTTACCACCCAAGCCCTCCGAGGACACAAACGAGCTGTTTGTGTGTGTGTGTGTGTGTGTGTGTGACAGATGAGTATGCGGGTGATTAGGAGTGTATATATAGATATCCGTGGTTACATAGTGAGATGTGTGACTTTCTAGAGAGCCAGAGAGCTGAACTGAGTGTGTGTGAGTGTGTCTGCTTTCTTTCCATAAGTGTGTTTTTGCAAGAGCTCCTGCAACGTCGCCATTTAATGACATGAGACATGTGTAGGTGTGTGTGTGTGTGTGTGTGTGTGTGTGTGTGTTTGGTCCATGGGGAAGACCCAGTGAGACACATTATTACAGCTGTCTGTCTGTCTGTCACTTCCTGCGTGTAGCAGTTTGTTGCACATGTTCACCTGCAGACATGAACGTAACATGTTTACTCGTATTACTGACATTGTGGGGACATAAATCTTATAAGACATTATGGAGACTCAGCTGCCATATATCTGTACAAATCAGTATGTTGTCCATTGCCACTCAGAGGATGTACATTGTTTTATGTATGCACTTACACAAGCAGTAAATATAATGGAATTTAAGCAATGGTTTGTAAATGGACCATTTCCAAGTAGAAATACTGTCAGAAGAGGATCTGACTGTGCTTCCAAAAATTCATCCAGTTCTTAGACATCAGTTCAGGCCCCACTAATAACTTATTTTGAGACAGAGTTTCCAGGTGCTTTTTAAAAGCACTTCAAAGCACTTTGCCAGGTGCTTTTTAAAATCTCTTATTGTTTTTTTCCTCTCTGTTTGCTACTTTGTCTTGTTGCTGCGGGCTGGCTGCCTTCAGATGAACGTGACAGCAGGTACAACAGAGTGATGGAGAGAGAGAGGAAGAAGGGACACGGGGGAGGACAAGTGGAAAGAGAAAGGGGGTAGAGGTGGAAGTGATGAGAGTCTGAAATTGCATAGGAAATCAAAAGATGAGAGGAAGAGTGAGGAGAGGTAGAAGAGGTCAATTGGAGGGAAAAGAAATGAGGGGAAAATGTTGAGTAAAGACGAGAGAGGCAGTCGTGGCATCTTTTCAGATGTTTGCTCACCATGGGTCGGGTCACTCGGGCAACACCAATCCTGCTGCCAAAGAAAGAAAGACAAGAAAAGAGAAGGAGGAGGGGGAGGATGATGGGAAACAGGGGAGGAGAGCTGAAACAGAGGGTGGATAGTGCAGAGAAATGGTGAGAAAAGGCTGTTTTTGTCGCAGGAAAATGATCAACCGCTCTCTTATTCAGTGAAATGCAAAACGAATTCTACACAGCACAGTTTCAGGACCTTTTTATTCACATATCTCATACTGAAAGACCTGGAAACTCACCAGCTGGGAACAACCCAGCTGTCCAGACCAGGAGTACATCACACACATCTCACAGGGATGTGTCGAAGTCCCAGCTCTGAGGCAGAGGCAAGAAAAACAGAAGCAGAGGAAGAAAGTCCACTCTTAAAAAGGGATTTGACACTTCAGCTCATACACAGACAGATTCTGTTTCACTGAAGCTTTGAAACGTTATAACAGCAACAAAACATAAACTATGTAGAAGTTCTTTACCCAAACTGCACGTTTAAATGTGTTGAACATAAAGCATTAGTTCGCACAGGAAGTTAGGAGTAGGAGTGAAATGGCGTTCCACCAAACTGGAAGAATCACGCTTAGCCTGGCTAGATAGTCTTAAAATCTATAGGAAGGCCCTCTGTAATGCCAGAGCAGCCTACTACTCCTCATTAATAGAG
>JAVQJL010088408.1:0-69663 GCA_036024295.1 Nannoperca obscura | reverse complement strand
TCTTATTCTTTCGGTCACCACCCAAAGCTGGTGACCATAGGTGAGGATAGGAACATAGATTGATTGGTAAATTGAGAGCCTTGCCTCCTGGCTTAGCTCCTTCTTCACCACGACAGTCCATCTTACCCTCACTCGTGAACAAGACCCCTAGATACTTAAACTCCTCCTCTTGGGGCAGGGACTCATCTCTAACCTGAAGGGAGCATGCCACCTTTTTCCTACTGAGTACCATGGTCTTGGACTTAGAGGTACTGATTCTCATCCTATTCGCCTCACATTCAGCCTCAAACCTGTCCAGTACGCGCTGAAGGTCACTGTCTGTTGAAGCCATCAGAACGACATCATCTGCATAGAGCAGAGATGCAATTCTGAGGCCCCCAAACTGGACACCCTCCAATCCCTGACTGCGCTCAGAAATCCTGTCTATGAAAACCACGAACAGGATCGATGACAAAGAGCAGCCCTGTCGGAGTCCAACACCCACCGGAAAAAAGTCTGATTTACTGCCGAAAACGCAAATACAGCTCTGGCTTTGGTTGTACAGGGACCGGATAGCCCGTACCAGCGGATCCGGTACCCCATACTCCCGCAGCACCCCCCACAGGGCACCCCAGGGGACCCGGTCATAAGCCGTTTCCAAATCCACAAAACACATGTGGACCGGTTGGGCATACTCCCAAGCCCCCTCCAGTATCCGTGCGAGGGTGAAAAGCTGGTGCGCTGTTCCACGACCAGGACGGAACCCGCATTGTTCCTCCTGAATCCGAGATATGACCTCCGACCTTAATCTCCTCTCCAGCACCCTGGCATAGACTTTCCCTGGGAGGCTGAGAAGTGTGATCCCACGGTAGTTGGAACACATCCTCCGATCCCCCTTCTTAAAAATGGGGACCAGGGTGGTGGCCGCCATTTTAGTCTGCCAGTCCAAGGGAACTGATCCAGACCTCCATGCAATGCTGCATAGGCATGTTAACCATGACAGCCCCACAGTATCCAGAGACTTCAGCATCTCAGGTCTGATCTCATCAACTCCCAGTGATTTGCCACTGAGGAGTTTTTTGACTACCTCAGTAACCTCCACCTGGGATATGGACACTGATCCACCCATTTCCTCAGTCTCTGCTTCCCCTGAGCAAGGCATGGAGGCCCGGTTGAGGAGCTCCTCAAAGTGCTCCTTCCACCGCCAGATAATGTCCCCAGTTTGGGTAAGCAGCTCCCCGCCCTTGCTGAAAACAGCTTGGGCTATGAACCGCCCACCCGTCCTGAGTCTCCTAATGGTGTGCCAGAACAACTTCGAGGCCGATCGGAAGTCATTCTCCATGGTCTCTCCAAACTCCTCGCCCGAGTTTTTGCTTCCATGACCACTGATAAATCCTCACTTTAAATGATGCATTACAATGATGAATCTTAGTATGAGCTAACACTAACACACAAGTTGATTTGTATGTAATTGAGTTTAAACATAAAAAGGGTCACTGTAAGTTTATTGAGCATGAATTTAATGGTTTTGTTAATGTTACAATTGATTGCCATACTCACACAAAAATAAGAGGAGTCCTGCAACAACCAGTCCAATGCCAGGTGCCCCAATGCTGGATGAGGGCAGCTTTTTGGGAAGGCAAACATCTCCCTTTCCACAGTCACACACGATCACTTCCACAGTATCATGTCCAGCTACGCTCTGTTGGTCCTGAATCTCCAGGGGCACTGTGTAGTTACCATAAGGGAGTGTCTTCAGGCTCACAAGCCCACCTTCCTGACCTGATGAAGGATGGAAAGAGAGGTGTGTAGTGGCTCTTCGATTGAAACAATTTTGATTTTTTTAGTAAGTAGGGTTTTCAGATGGACACTAACCAGAGGCAGGTTCTAGTTTCCATCGCTGCTTCAGAGTTTTGTCATCACCCCTCAGGGAGAAGGCAAAGGGCCCACTGAAAGGAGGGGCGTCTAAGTCCTTCACTGGCACCATGACCTTGTTAACCTTGTTTCCACACATAATGACACTCTTGTTGACCAGCTTAGGCAAGTTATCATTGATATCCCCCAGATGTATCAGGATAGTGCATGTACTTGTGGCTGGAGGCTCACCTTGGTAACCACAGCAAAGGAAAAACAACACCATATTAACCTATGCATTAGTTTAGTTTACCAGTGGACTATATTATCCAGCTTGTGTTTGATTGAAGTATAGTAGAGCTTCTTCATACCATCATCTATTGCAGCAATGAGGACTTTGTAAATATTATTGTCATCAACAAAGGGTGACTCTCTGTCCATCTTCTTGGTTGATGTGATTTGTCCTGTTTTATTATCAATGTGCATCCAGTCAGCAGGATCTTTTATCAACACAAACCTAATCACAGGAGGAGAAATGGAAGTGGAGCAGAACATATTAATAACACTGAATTGAAGCAGCTGGAAACCAAAGTCCAAAATGGTTCGTAGTGATGATTTTAAACTTAGGGTCATCTGGGTGGCAAGACTCTAACTGCAGACATATCATCATTGGTTGTTGATATCTGTCAGTCAGCACTAAACTTGCAGGACAGAAATCCAAGAGATATGTTTGTAATTTAGAAACAGTGTCACCATTACATAATTTGTTCACCAGAAAGCACTGACAGTTTTTAATTGTAAAATGTCCTGCTCATTACACATATTGGTCATTATTATTTGATACTGAAATGTATCAAAAATGTTTGGTTAAGTTATGTGCTTATGTTAAAAGCAATAAAAAATCTGACACTATATTGTTATAAGATTTTTTGAACTTTAAATTGTTACTATTGGTAACTACCAGAAAAAATCCAGTATAGGTGGGGCTTTATTCACAGAGTAGCAGTAAGCTCAGCAGGCATACAGTATGTAGACACCAACCTGATGTTTTCTTTGTTGGAGTCAACATCCTGGACCTTTGGAGTGAACAGCACCTTTCCTGGCTCCTCCTCTTCCTTATGGTACACATCAACGTTACTTTTCTCAAACTCTGGTGGGTCATTGACATCTATCACTTTGATTGTGATGTTGGCTGAATCTGAAGGGGGAGGTGTGGCTGCATGCGCAGTTGAGTGATCTTTACAAACAAATATGGGTTCCTCATTCTCTACCCCGATCTGCAAGGTGTTAAGAGTTGTCCTCTCAAAATCCTTCCCCTGGAAGAAACACACAAGATGAGAACTGATGCAGCTGCTGTTAAAATAAATGATAAGACTTAGTTGGACTTTTAGATTTGCCCATTGTAAATTAATGAAGATTCTATTAGCATGAGAAAAGCAAAATTACCTTGATGACACTCAGAATACCCTCATTAGTGTTGGGGTCAGTTTCAAGTTTGTAATTTCCTTCCTCATTCCCTTTAATGAAGAAATATTTTGCACGCCAGCCAGGAGTTTTAGGAGTGTCTTTGTCCTCTACCGCAACTCTCAAAACATTGTTGACGATGGCTGATTCTAACACTTCACCGTTGTACTGGACAGGCAGAACAGTTTTTGCTTTAAAATCATACATCACTTTAAAAAGCAACTTTAATAATAATAATAATAATAATACAATTCCATGCCTGATTCTTCTTGAATGTCGGTTGATGAGTGTTTGTGTCAACAATATTGAGAATAACAGCGGTAGTGGAGGAAAGGGGTGGTGTTCCTTGATCTTTTGCTTGAACAACAACTTCATACTTCTTTGCTTTCTGAAACATATAAAATATTATATTTTAGATATTCTATTGACTAATCAGTATGTATGTGTGTCTTTGTACTGTCCCTTGATCTAAGTACTGTACAGTAAGTCACTGAGTCTCACATCGTAATCAAAACAGCCTTTCAAGATCAGCTGGGCCATTCTGTCATCGATCTGACGCACTTCAATCTTGGGCTCCGGTGGGTTCTGTGAAACCACACTGATGGTGATTTTAGAGTTAGATGAGTTCCTCTGATCTTTGTCTCTGGCCTGCAGCTGTACTGGCAAGTACCCTGTAAGAAGTTGAGGAAAGAAAGCAAAGGAGAATGTGTTATAGAAAAGTAGGAATTAGGGAATGTGAGAAAAAGTACACAGTGTGACAATAGGAGACAGACTGAAAGAGGTGGCCCAGGTTTTAAATAATTATTTTCTCACATTCATGAGAACTCCTCTATGACCTTGTCACTATTGATTGTTTTCTTTGATGTGTAATACTCAGAGACTGCAGGCAGAAAATATGCATACTTTGTGAGTTATTTGCGTTATTGTATACTCACCATCTGGAGAATTTTCTTTCACGTCTTGTTCATATCGAGACTTATCAAATTCAGGTGGGTTGTCATTGATGTCCTTTATTTCTATATCAAAAGCCAGTTCCCTGTCTATTTTTTGGTTTGTATATTTGTCCAAGATATCAAACTTGATCTGTAAGTAAAAGTAGTCATGTACAATTATTTTTTATGTTTGAAATCTGTCTAAATATATATGTCATCAGTGGTATTGGTAATCCAGTAGCTCACAGTGAAGGCGCTGTGTAACTCTCTGTCGATAGGTTTATGGGCAAAGACAGTTCCTGCATGTTCATCGATGGAGAACACTCCCAGCGGATCTTCAGTCACACCCATTCCACTTATACGATACTTGTGATTTTGGCCCGATGCTTCCTTCTTGTCATTAAACATCTAGTGTCAAGACACAAACAATTGAGCTGTTATTGTTTCTATGTTTGGCCCAGCCACAATATTGAGCTCATTTACAAAATGAGGTCTCCACCTTCGAAATTATTTTGGGGTATGGCCCAGGATCTTCCTCTGTAAGTTCAATTGTAGACAAAACCCATCTTCTTTTAGAACGCACCAACAGTTCCTGATGAACACAGAATGTAGATCAAACATACAAATGTTAACATTTCTGCTAGAAGCAAAACATTTTAGCAGGAGTTTGCAATTCCAAACATGAAAAAACAATTACCCGCTTGGTACGCCCGCCGCGGTCGCCATGGAAAGACTCTGCCAGTGCGGTGAATGCAACCTACAAAAGAAAACCTGGATAGTGATACTCGTTCTCACCTTCACATGTATAAACTTTTAGTTTCCTCTAACCTGCATGTCTAGACTGTGGGAGGAAACCAGAGCAACCAACCAATTTTTCTTAAGTTGCCTTTGAGCAAGAGTGCTTTGAGGAGATTACATTATGTATGGTACAATAATTAATAGCACTGAGAAAAAAACACACCGATTTAGGTTTTTTGGACATCTTGATTAAATCAATCTAACAAACTGAAAATGTACTAACCCCAATTATGACAATAATGGAAAAACATCTAACACTTAAATCAATAGCAAAGCATATGAGTCACTACACCTATTGTTAATTTTACTCACTACATAGGTCAATATATATTTAACAGATCCTTTTGCTCACAGTGATGTTAGTGTGAGTGAGAGAGTTGGGGAGTGATGTTTAACAAAGCTCCCCAGCTGGACGCAAACCAGGGACGTTGTAGTTCATGGTCACTGTATTAGAATAGTAATTTCTAAATTATTAAATTCAATTATCAATATTTAAGCAGATCTTGGCTTCTTCTAGATAAAAGCTACCAATCAGTAGATAGATCATACAGTAAATAGTGTATAGGACAGGTATTTCAAATCACAGTTGATAAAGAACATCATGTCGCCTCATAATCAGACTGAATTTGGCTTTCATCTATTTGAATGGTGGAAAAACTTTCAGATATCTGCAACCAGGATAACCGTCACGAACATGAAAATCTTTGATGTCTATCTGCGAGCCAAGATCGCACTAGAATAGGTGTGTATTAACAAATAAATGAAAATGTCAGTTGCAAAAACAGATAAATGCTATTCTTAAAATAAAATAAAAAAACACCAGTTTGACTGACATTCCCTGGGGTGCACAAAAAAGCCAAAAAAATATTATTTATAAAAATGAAAAAAATATTGAGATATTTTATCTTTAACAACCAAACACCTGTTTGATTGATATTCCATGGGGTGCACAAAAAAAAAAAAAAAAAAAGATGATTTTTTTTTTTTTTACATAAATGGAAAGTTCAGTGTAACACCTGCATACCTAAATGTCCAAGCTAATTCACTCAGGCACCAGGAGCAAATTATTCAGTCAATGCCTCAGCCATGTCCCAGTGAATTGAGCTACAGTACATGTACTTAGCGATATACTTAGGAAATGAAAAACAATATTTAGTTGTACAGGATTAAGTTTAAGAGAGAAACTGCCTTATAGCTTAACCACAAAAGATGGGACTGCAGTGGTAGGTTATTCAATGCACCACAGGGTTTGACGTTCTGAAGTTGCAACTAACTTAACAGGAAAACATGTACATTATAACCCAATCAACACCAACATCTCTGTTTAAAATGTGTCCCTTGAGCTTATGAAAGTGGTGTTGTACTCCGTTGTGTTGTAAAGAGCTCATGTTACCATGTCTACAAGCTGCATTTCCTTAATGTCATGCATAGAACTGGTTTTGCTGGACGAAGTCATCATGTCTGCATTTGCCTTCAGACGTTCTAACTGATGGAATGTGCTGTCACTTTCCATGTATACATTCTGTCCGATTACATACTAGTTTACGTTTAAGTAATCACAAGTGGGACAACTTTTGCTTGTTTAAACAGTATAATGCCTTATTATATAATACACACACAAACACACACATACACGCACATATATATAGCTAGATATTGCAGAATTTCTATGCAGTTACAAACAAGTTTACAAGTAATCATAAGTGGAACAACTTCTGCTTGTTGAAACAGTATAATGCCTTATTATATCATACACACACACACACACATATATATATATATATATATATATATATATATATATATATATAAATAACTGTAGATAATGCAGAATGTCATGCCTACCAACAGAAGCAGGGAATGTGTCCTCATCTTGGTCCACTCTGCTTGATATCCTCTGTGGGAGTACTCCGAAAGAGTAAAAGACAGCTTGAATAAGGGTGCGCAGAAAACAGCCCACAATGCCTGCAGGCAGAAGGTTGGCTGACTTTGCAGAACAACAAAGAGCAGTTGTTTATGCATGCAGTTGGAGCTGTGCTTTTGTACAAATACTATACTATGTGTTTGCTTTTATATTTAAATGTATTTTGTGAGCGTTGTAATTAATACTTTTTCTGGGCTTCCTGGTTGAGAAACAGGGCTCGGCTAAGGTGTACACCCCTCCAACTCTATAGCTCAGGTTACCATGTTTTATTTAAGTATGGCCTACATCACATGCAAATGTTGCTTTGTTTCGTAGCTCCTTTATTAGATGAAGTATTAAATGAAGTGGCATTACATTTTTAACCAACTGGTGCCATGTACATTACTCTCACACACAATAAACCAGCTGTCAGTCACAAACGTTAGATACATTTTGTACTCTTACACATCCATACATCCACCTATAGCTTATCAGTTTTTCAGGTTGTTCCTCCACCCCTCCCATTCTTGTGAATGCCTGTAGAGAATTTCTCCAAATTTGACACAAACTTCCTCTTGGACTTAAGGATTTTAGTCATAGTTCAAGGTCATTGTGACCTAACAAAACACGTTTTTGGCCATCATTTTACGAATTAATTCGGTGATTCCACACACACGTTGACTGGAACAACACAATGAGTAAACAGCAACTATTACAGGATGGGTTTTCCTCCATCTTGTCCATTCTGCCTTTCACTTCCTGACTCATTCTGAATTTCAAGGGTCCTCTGAATCACGTCTGAATCATACAAATAACGTATTGGAGCGTGCCTAGCTGATCATGAATAAGTAAGTGAGTTAGTTTCACAACTCACAGCTAGGCTTTGCATCTAAAAATCCGACTTGTTGTTTAGCCAGTACCTCTATGATAATCCTTCATTAATCAGTTCAACAATGTATATTATTTTGTATATTCACTGGAATCATAAATACTGTATGCAGCCAAGAAAATTATATTTTTATATCTAAATAAGTTTATACCTTTTATTAAATTCCTTCCATGTATTCATTACATATATTATATCATGTGCAACTGCAACTTGACTGGTTGGTGGATACACACAACCGCAGGGCTGTAGTTCTCATTTTCTATTGTACTGATTCCAGGGATTAAATTACACATAACATAATTACTATTTAATACACTAAATAATGAGTAATGATTGTGTCCAGCGCGCCAAAGGCATCATCAATTTTTTGGAGGCTCTGAATCTGTTGTAATATCTTTCAATGTGAGCATTAAAACTGCCAGGGATCATTACACAAAGCTGTAGGTGGAACAGCTCCAATCCATTCAGAGGTTAACACAGGGCAATGATAGAATACTTGAGTGGATATTTAAAGAGCACACCCATGTTTTAAATGGCTGCACCTTCATTTAAAAATGAAAGTGGTTATTGATGGATTCAAAAACCACTTTAATTTTTGCCTGTCTCACAGGCAAAGTTGCCCACCCCATTCCTTTAGAAAAGCTTTTTGTTGGCAATGGCGTAATGTCTGAATAAATACTTAACATGTGGCTGAGTGGTTAAGATGTTGCTGTTTCCAAAAGCCTCAACAGAAGATTCCTTTTTGATACAAATATTGTACATGTTCATGTTTATGCTCTCACCTCTGGGCAGTTTGCAGTGAGTCTACAGTGAAATCGAAGACACCAGAGTAAACTCATTATGAACATGGTAATACGTTCAAAATCCACACAGAAATCTGGTCTCTCTTGTGGTGAGATTATCTTGTACTTCCATCTTGTATCTGGCACATGTAAAACATTTTGATTTGCCCTAACATGTTTGATAGTTTTACAGGTGAGGTTTCAAATGTACAACATCCAGAGAAAGTATCCCTTATACATTTATGTGTTTCTTATTACAGTCCACTTTGCACTCCTCACATTGATGCATATACATAGATAAACTACTGTTTTATGATGTTAAAAACTAATAATCCCTTCAATATGATATACAAAACTGAATTCAGTAGAAAGATATTCTAGTTTTGTGGAAAAAAGACCTGCTCTGCTAGTCAGGGTTTTGACAGTGTGGAAATATAGTAACATTTGATTTCATATTAACTCAACAGCTGCTAGAAGACATACATAAAACTCTTGGCAGAAAAATGAACAAGAGAGCTCCTCCCTATTGATTTAGCCTCAGGTCAACTTAAGATTGTTTCGTTTTGTCACGCAATATGATGTCACTAACAACTGGACTTGTTTATTCTGCAGACAGATTTTTATTTGTATCTGTTAAGGTGTTTAACCTTTGTTTTATTATGTGGCATAAGTCCACACCGTTTCTTTCTAGCATTTTGCACCTTCTTGTGAAGATCCAACGCTGATACTGCTGACTTCAGATTTTACACTGTCTAACAGAACGGATTGTGGGGAATTAGTAGTTGAGGACAAGCTCAGAAACACTTGGTGCTTCTTGTAGCATTAGTTTCTAGGAACGTAAAGCTGGGGCAGGCTAAATCTGTGCAACCTATAAAAAACCTTCCACTTGGTTTGTACTATACACTGCTGTTGGCCTGGACTCACTAGTCAAAATCAAGAGAAAGAGACAGAGAGAGTCAGAGTCTCTGTCATAGAGTGGATGAAAAGAGCAAACCATGTAGGGTGTGCCCTACATGGTTTGCTATTTGCAGTGCAGTGTCCCTTAGCTTGTTAGCAGTTCAGTGCAGGCAAACAAATCAGCTACAAAACACAGTATAAATGCAGTCAAAGACAAGTGAAAGTACAGGCAAACTTGTAAAACCTGAATAGCTAGAAAGCTCAATGCACAGAGAGGAGAGGAACAGCTGCAAGTATGCACCAGTATTATAATTTTCCCTTTGTGTAAATTATTTTTGCCAACTGTCAAAGAGGTGAACACAAGGTTGGGCTTCATGAACAACTCTTAATTTTGAGACACAGAGCTTTAAATGATAGGTTCTCAATTTAAAGCCATAATCGGGTTCCCATATGAACATTGAAATAGGTCTTGCTTGCGTTGCTTTAATCCTTCCTCCTGTTCATACTGAGAGGCCTACCTGAATTTATTTCAATGTAAGGATGTCGTTCTGTTTAAACATGTGTGGGTCTTTTCTTGGTTATCTTCAAAAGGATGAAGGGAAGGAATGTTAACAGCAAGCACAAATGCACGTATAGACGTGCAAATTGTTTTACTTGTAAAGAATGTTGCTGTTTGTTACATTTAATTACTGACTACTCAGTCAGCACCAGAGAGGAAGGTGGTGGTGAGACCATTGCAGAATGGGGCAGTATAAGAAAAACTGAAAGAGAATCCAAAAGCCAGTGAGTGAAAGACAGACGACACAGGCAAATATACAGTAAATTCAACAGTTTTAATCTCTGTTTCATTTTTATTTAGTTCATAGCAAGATGTTCAAATGAGGAAGAGATACACATTATGATTAACACTGGAAAAAGGTTGTTTAAAAGAAGACGTAGGCTAAACCAAGGGTATACTTGTTGTATTGAAATGTTTAGCAACCACACCCTCACAGACACACATTTGCATAGTGACACACCCACTCAAAGAGGCACACATATTATACATGCAGCAAATGTTTGTCAGCTGAATCACTTTCTCTCCATGTGGTCATAGATATCCAACTCTCAAATTACATCTCACCTGGAGGAGAGCAGTAACTTGGTATTAAGTACAGGTATCACCTCCATAATTCAGTAATACAACACGCAGAAAATATACAAAGTAGTCACTAACAAGAACAAAGTAGCATGCATTTACAAACAGTAGCTGTTTTCGGACCAGAGGAACTTTTTCATAGTTCTAAGAACAGTTTGTATTGTGTTCGCACTGCAAGAAGTGGGAACGAGTTCTTAGAACGCCATTTTGATGGACTTTTAGCTCCTACTCCAGCACAACAGGAACCTTGAGTGGCGTTAGTGTACATTTATTGGTCACACATGAGCCAATGCAGCACTGACAACTGCCGTCTTTAAAAACCTGTGTAACAAATGAACCGATAGTGAAATCCAGGCTTTATAGAGCATATATGCGATGAGACAAATATGGCGGAATTGTGACTCGTCAAAACAAAATATAAAGGTTTTGTGTGTGACTTTGTGAATTATGTTGCTATACCAACCGTCGGTTGACATACGTCACTTCAGTGTTCCTATTGGCGGTGCAAATGCAAACAGAAAAAAGCCATTCAAAGAATACAGTTCTCAGGGCATCTCCCCAGGTGCCACTTCCTATCATGGCTCCCAAAACCGTTTGATCCGAAAACACCTAGCTCCATTCGTGATACTGTTAATAGTTTGCACATGCACACGGCAATAGATTCATGATAATGTTGTCAAAGACATTTTAATTGTCACCACAATGCCATTTTCAGACTGCAAACAAAAAAGTAGAAGCATGGCCACGTAACAATAGGCTAAATAGCTCATTACAGTGTGATGTGAGCCATGCCATGGCGCAGGTGGAGTTCATGAGGAGGTCTGGTAACCGCTTTGAGAAGGTTGCTATCTACTGTAATCTAAATGAAGAAGAAAATCCAAGGTAGAGTTCAGGTGCAGTACAAGTTAAAAAGCTTGAATTACTTTTTACAGATTGCCTAAGATTTCCCTTTCCTTTACATTTGTCTGTGTTTGTACACTGAATGTGACTTTACTCTGTTTCTGTTTTTTAACATGTGTTTTACCTAGAAAGTCTGTAAGCGAAGATGCATTACAGCCTTCCTGTTTCACATGGCTGTTCAGTACCTGTGGTGTCAAGACACAAAAGGTTTTCCCTTTGGCAGTAAGAGGAACAAAGACAAGCGTTTCATCTCAGCCAAAACATGTTCGTGCATGGGAGTGGAATGACTCATATGATTTGCATATAACCTCTTGGCAATGGTAACATTTCAAGTCCCCTGACGCTCAGGAAACTTATTCACCATTGCCAAGAGTTTCAATGAAATTTACTAGGACGTTTCTAAAAAAAATAGATTTGTAGTGGTAAAGATGTACTCAGGAAAATATTCAAAAGACACAGCAAATCACAGCCAGGTCAACCATGCTAGGGTTTCTCCAAAAGAAAGGAATGCAAATGTAAAGAGAGAGATCTCTGACTCTTTTCACCCTCTTCATTCATCTCTACAGAGAGTAAAATTCAGTCTTTATGAAGATTTATTTGCAAGGCATCTTTCCTCCTCATCTTCCTCCTCTGTTTCCTCATCCCTGGTATGGGGAACTGAGGTCAGCAGCAGAGTGTCAGCATGGACTTCTTCATCGTCCGACTGGATCACAGGTGTGTCGACGCCGCCCCCACTGGTATCACTGGAACCAGATGATGTAGAGGACATGCGAGACTTTGAGTGAACTTCATTTTGCCGTTTTAGAGGTGCACGCTCTCTGTAGACAACATCTGCTTCTTCATCCTCCTCATCCTCTTCTTCGTCCTCACAATCTGTAAGCATAAGCTGTTAAGAACATGTCTGCACATGTCCTGTCAGCGCTAGTTGCTCCAGCAGTTCATTTCCCATGTATAAAATTGACACAAGTGGCCCACATAGATAGATTTGCCAACTGCAGTAACGTCTCAAATCTCTGCATGGAATTACAATTAAAAGTGAACATTTCTTTTAGTTTGAAAGACTGAAAAGGTGCAATTATGTGCAAGTGTATTGGAAAATTGACTTCTATAATTAAAATGTGTTCATTTGGAGTTTTGCCAAACCACAACAGATTCTTAACTGCTGGGAAAACATTTTCACATCAAAGCAGTTTGGGGATTTCTGTAATGGTGCAAACTGCAACAGCCCTACAACAACCTCTCATATGGCTCTCCTAACCCATAGTGAAAACAGATTAGAGATTCTTTTTTCCCCATAAAATGTTTCAGCTAAACCAGAATGAACATGACATACTGCCCCTGGAACAAAGTGTACCACAGTGTTTGAAACAAAGTTTAATCAATGAAAAAGTGAATTATAATGAAAAAAAAGATTTAGTCTATATACAGTCATACATCTTTCTGGGTTGGTATTACCTTTTTATTTATTTTTTTACATTAGTGGCCTGCTTATGTGCAAATGTGAAAACTTATTTCAAGAATGGCTTGAGGAGAGTACCGAGCCAATCAGTGCACCTGGTAATGGAGATGCCAGCGTCCCCTCATCTGCTCCTGAACCTGAGTTGAGGAACACGTCGAGGGCCTCCTGGTCAGAGATGTCCATCAGGTCCATCTGCTCCAAGACGTCCACGTTCACCTCCATAGAAGAGATGCTTCCCATGGGGGCTGCATATACAGGCATATATGACATAAATACACACAATGTTTACGACAAAAGCAATACATATGCTATGAGTGTACACTCAGTAGTACAGTACATCACGGGGCATATATTGGCTTATAATGTGTAAACTCAGTATAAAAGTGGAATATGATACTAGCTTTTGAGTCATCTGAATTCAGGTTTTGTAATGGTAATGATATACCTTGTACGAATAGACAATCACTCACGTTTCCTGCAGTCGATCTGCAGGTGAGCAGAGGGCAGGTAATTGTCCACATCATGCTGGTAGACCTCTTCAAAAAAGCGCTGTCTCTCCCTCAGTTTCACGTGCTGGGCAGAATCATTGTCCAACACCCTCTGAGAGTTGTCTGTCTCCGCTGTCCACCAAAACAAGAAACATACAGAAAAACACAGAAAAATCTTTCACTTTAACTGTCTTAATTCTGTACTGTGTCTTAAAATCCCATATTTCTTGAAAATGTATGTGTCTTGAGAGGTGTGGGGTTTTTTCAATGGATAATGGATAGAATAAGAATGATCTGCCTTATTCTGCCTTATATTGAGGAATTGTCTCTTGACTGTCAGATGTTACTTTCTTGGTTTAGGAAAACATGGGGCTCCCTGCTGGCCTTGATTAAGGCACCGACAATGAACAGCATCCAGGGGTTTTGTCATTCCATATCTCTCTCTCCTCTCATTTCTTGTCGTCTCTGTAGTATCCACCATCAATTAAGGCATAACATGCCAAAAAGAAAGACTTAAAGAAGAGAGATAATTGAGAAGTTTGTGGTTGCCTCGTACTGCTTGCCAACCTTTTACATTTGATCAAAGGTGGCAACAGGTTTGGTAACAAGTCGAGGCATTCCAGTTCTATGGAAAATTGATGGCATGACAAGTCCTATTGTCTCCCACAGTTAGCTGCAGGCATTTAACCAAACGTCCAAATGTTAAAGCGTCCTGAAAGTGCCAGTCACACAAGAGAACCAGGTAACACCTAAAAACCTTATCACCTCTGCATAGATTTTTCAGTAACAAGGACCTTCTTCAAGACATATCAACCATAAAGTGACACAGTGCTTAAATACATTCAAGATTACCTCAATAATCAAAGTAAATTTATTTTTAAATACATACATACACACAAGACATCTACATTATATAAATGTTCCATGGGGTCCTATAATGTTTAATTTAACCATATACAAATATATACATATATAAATAAAAAACAGGGCCACCCAACAAAAAACCTGTATATTTTATGTCTAGTATCTAGTAATGCTGTGGGCAGGAATTTTCAAGGGGAACAAATAAATCAAAAATAATGAAATAGAGTAGTATTTAAATAGAAAAGCTACACAGATCCTGTCCCTCAGTATGTAAAATAGTATATACATGGTAGAGAAAATGTTTTATATAAAACATGCAGGTCAGTTATAAAAGATCTATTCAGGAACTTGACAGTAGATTTAGTTTGTTTCACAAGACCTAATAACAGTCAGCTGGATATTTATCAGCTGCCAGATTTTGTCATTGTTTGATAAGATGATGTCAAAAGAAAATACTTTTTCAAGACAAATTGTTTTTAAAATAAATACAAATCAATGTGGCATTAAAACTTCAAAAACTTCAATCAGTAACTCTACACTTATTTGTACTAGCAGATACACTCTAATATAGAGTTTCCCATACAAGAAACAAAATAATTACCATATAGATACATATATAGATACATATATATTGCATACACTATTGAACTAAATATCCATTGTTTTCTCTTCCCTTATTTCTTTTCAGTCAGCTCTTTTTGTGACTTGTGTCCTCATGAAATTACACTGATCTCTAGTGGTCATGATCAAAACACAAATGCAGTTTGAAAATCAATTTGACAACAAATGAAGTTTTCTTATGGCATTGCATTAGCTATGTGATTTACTAAATATTTGGAATATTTAAATTTTATTAAGTAATTAAGTAATTAAGTATTAAGTAATAATTAGTTGAAAGCTCCAACAAACTGTATTGAAAAAGCATTTTTTCAGACCACCATTTTGAAAGCTTCATTGTTGTTGTAATCCTTTGGTTTGGATTGCATCAGTGCTCCCAATTGCACATTTTAACATTAAAGTATGTAAAGTATGTTAGGTCTTTATGCAAATATCTGTGCATGGCATTTGCATGTATGTGCAGACGTATCTCATTTAAAGTCTCTCTGGTTCATGAGTATTCTGATTGGCATTGGTTTTGAGTGTGATGAGTGTGACATGCCCTTTACGCAGATACCATCTTTCAGCTCCAGTTACTCCTTTCTTGGTGTTTGCAGACTCATATGTATGGGCAGAAAAGGATGAGTCAGCTGTTGCAAACCTTGCAAATCTCTAAAGAGCCCCTTGCTAGCAATGTGTGACGTTACTGGGATTTTTTTTATCAATGCTTGACAATACTTACATGGTATGAAAAACAAGAGAGCATCTGTCCTTAGGTCTACCTTCAGCATCGACCTCTGCTAGGCTGACCAGCTGTGGTTGTGTAACCGTGCTACATCCTCCTCAGCACACATTGTGCCTTCTCCCACTGGGCCCCATGAGCTGACACTTTGACTCATGTCACCAGTGCTTTAATGTTTGTGAGTCTGTGTGTGTGTGTGTGTGTGTGTGTGTGTGTGAATCTGTAAGGGTGAGCATTTTCACATAAACTGTATGAGTGTGTGCTTATGCATTCATGCTTTTGTGTTTGCTTCTGTATGCATGTTTTTTAGCTTATGTATGTGTAACAAGGTTCCATGACTAACATGTTTACACGATGCCAGCAGATGGATCCAGCATTCACTTTACTTCTATTACAGACCTTTTGAGTGCTGCTTTTCTCTTTACTCTTGTTTGAAAACACATCTGTGTCACCCAGCCTCCCTCTTCAGAGAGCTCCATCTCTGGAGGCCCAGCTAGTCAGTCTGTCAGTCACACTTCCAGAGCCCTGGAGGGGTGTGGGTCCACTGTCATGCACTAACGACAGCCCTTTATTCTGTCATTCAAGCTGTCTGTGGAGGCAGAAAACCACTCTGTGGTTCACAGTCCCTCTCACTGATATTTCAACAGTTGGTAGGAACACAGTCAATGACATAAAGCGTATAGTGTTGTTAAATATAAACCAGTATCCTGCCATGAATACACATATACATTATAGATTAATAATGATTTATTGGAACATCCTGAGATGTTTATCTTATTGTGGGTACTGGGATTAGTGGTATCAGATCACCAAACCCTGAGCTACATTGTTTCTATATCTAATATTTGAAATTCTAAAAACTAACTTAATCCCTAAGGTGATGCCATTCAAAGGTGTGAAGTTTATAATTATAATATATAATTATATAATAATAGTTATAATTAAGACTAGAAAAGGCACCAAATCATCCTGTTGGAGAAGCTGGAACCATCAAGTGTTATTTTTGCTTTAAAAATGACAAACAATCAGAAAATAGATTATTACTGCCAATTAATTTAACATTTTTAATTGTTGCAGCTCTAGTCATAGATCCACAACTGATGCCATTAGTTGACACCCCCCTAGAAATATAGACAAGTCCACGGGGCCAGCCATGTCCCACAGCAGCAGAAACGCCATGACTGAGTTACTGGTGAACATTTTCTTGCATGTTATTGGGTATTGCAGATCGTGGCAAGTCATCATTTTGACGGGACATACTCTTTAGGGAGATCTATGGCCTCAACATGCCAACTTGCCCAAACCCCTGTGCGCCCTAATGGCCATGGTCATTCAGCGGTCATTATTCAGTAGCAGTAAGAAGCTTGAGACAAATGAACCAGTTACTCTAGGCTGTTACAGCAATGAAGAAGGTTTCTGATGATGATGATGAAACAACACAGCTTATGTAAGCTTCAGTTTTGCCTGCTGGGAGTCTCTCTCTCTCTCTCTCTCTCTCTGTGCATGTCTCCCTTCCTCTCTCTCTCTCTCGTTGTCTCTTTCTCTAAAAATCACATATCACCACTCAAGTAGAGATAGCCAGTGGACATGCCCAACCCTCGCAACTGCTCAGCTGCATGTCTCCATCCGCGTGGGAGAAAAACATGTATGTAAAAGACTGACTCATCAAGATAACTAAGTTTTTCTACAGCCCTGCTGCGGAAGACGTGTAGGAGGTCTCCATGCAAATTGGTTAAGGTTACTTTACTACCATGCTCTGTTTGAGACCCAGATGGTGTTCATAGCCTCTACGGGGGAATCCCTTGACAGAAGTTATTAACCACCAACGATTATTATGTTTGGCTCATCAAGTAAAACATTTTTTCCACATTCAATATTTATTCCTTTGTACTATTTGTAATCTACAGAACACATGACTTGTATATAGACATTGTAAGTTGTTGATCATTGTTACTTTTTTGTATATATTTATATATACACGAATTATTCACCTACCTGTATGTACATAATAGTTCTATGTTTAATTTTATTTATCTTTGTTCAGTTTTGTTCTGTGTGTAGGTACGTTGGGAGAAATTTAAAATCAGACTCAGATTCCTTGTATGTGTACACATACTTGACCAATCCAGCTGATTCTGATGATTTGCTCTTAACTCTTATACAAGTCTCTCAGAGGCAGTCCAAAAACAACTCATTGTGAGAAAATGAGCATTTGTTACATAATGAATAACAACAAATATGAATACTGAGGGAGCTCAAAGTCGAATGAAATAGTTGTTAAACAAGCCAATCCATTCAATTCTTAGGCTGCTGCTTTACCCTTATCTAAGCTATAAAATACAGGTCACATGGAAAGGATTTGCTGGTGGGTCATTGAACAGCTCTGGTGGCTGACTGTTGCTTTGTTAGGGAAGTGTTGGCCTCAGGATATTAAGAAACACGACCTCTGAAAGAGCCTGAAGAAAACAGAAAAACAGGAGAGGAAAGAAAAGAAATGGAGAAGAGAGATGAAGTGTGACTTCAGATTTGCTGGTTCCACATTGATTTACCAGATGGATTGTATGTCTATGACTGCTGACACTGCAGTAAAACACATCATGTCTTTGTTACAACTACTGACAATATTATTTGAAAGGAAACCACAATTAATAATTCAGTAAGACTGCTGTGTGCAAAAAAGTGGTTCTGGCAGTGTCTTACATCTCACAAACTCATCCTGCTAATGATTACCGTGGGACACAGCTGCAGTGTTGTTACCCTTACCACTGCATAACAGGATCCAGGAATTAGAAAGTGAATGTCAGTTCAGGGACCACCCTTAGTTCTTTCTGTATATACATATATATATATATATATATATATATATATATATATATAGTACAGTAACACCAGCCGGCCAATGAAAACAGCGATCGTTTATGTTTAAGTATGGAGAGGTCACTATTCAAACAGTGTGCCATCGGCATGCTTTCTTTCATATTATACTAACAGACTGCAGTTTGCTCTCTTACAGTGTTTACAGTTCATGATCATTCTACTGAATATGTATTACCCATGTCAGACAAGACAAATTGCATCCTTTTTGCGGAGTTGAGTGCAACATAACCTGTAACCCCACAAACTAATGTAGTTAATGACGTGGCCTTTGCCTTTAAAAGCAACTGTTGGTAGCAAGCTGTTTGGATGTTTGGAGTTTATGTTAAAGCAGACAAACACACAGTTTAATTAATGTAAAGGCAACAAAAAAAGATACCATCCTCTCTTGAGATACCAAGTATCACTCACAGCCCCATTCACACGTATTGTCATGTGACAAAATCCAAAACTTGTCAGGCCTGCTGTGCGTAGTTGCAGTTGCTATGTTATGATTGAATAATCTCTGTTCAGGGACAGGATTAAGCGATCTGTCAGTTTCATTGTACGGAATTGCTAATGTGACTGTAATGTGCCTCAGGGAAACCAAAACGTATAGTGAGTTAGCACATTCCTTGTGGACTCAAAAGTTTTAAATATTTTAATATAAAGTTGTAATATTAATTTACTACCAAAAATATGGGGAAAAGTCAAAATGTGGGCTCAAAAAGGATATCCACTATTGACCTGCTTTGACATGTTCATTTTTGAGATGCAGTGTAACACAGTTAATGCGGTATTCTATGTCTCTTTCACCTTAGAGGCTTGTGTGCCACAATTTAGAAGAAAGTGAGAGAGAGGCCTAAGACAGAAAGACAATTGTCATTGGCCACTAACTGAGTTAAGCTTTGCAGTATTTTAAGAGCTGCTCTCTGGAATTCCAAAATACTTGTGATCTGTGACAGGACCTATGCCCCCTATCCAGAAATCCCTGCTCCATCTCAGCCCACCCTGAACCATAATTACCTAGGGCTTACTGTTACATAATGCTGGTACAATTCTTCAACTGCACACCCTAGAAAACTGGACTCCAGCTGCATTGCATATGCAGATCTTACTGCACTGGTTGTGTGCACATGTATGTCGGTGTTGACTGAGTTGTAGGAGATGAAGAAAGGAAGGAAGAAAGAAAGAAGTTTGTCAAAGAAAGGAAAATGTGGTGTTATGCAACCTGAGCCTGCTGTGCATTATTCCTGGTATAAAGTAACTGTAGTGTCAGTGATTTGAGGCAAATGGCTTTACTGGGTTTGCTTGCCTCAGCTTAGCCTCATACTGACAGATCAAGGGTGCAGTGACGTGTTTTGGCTGTAACACAGCAAGAAACGCTGTTTCTTTGTCCTCTTTGTAGTCCACATTTTCTAAACCATCCTGATTCTTTCTCCTTCTGATATTATTCCGTCTTGTTTATCAGATTATCAGCACTTATTAACACGAGCTGTAGCTAAGGTTCGTAAGGGTGGGTGGTCGTGAAGCAGTTGAGCTGAAGCACATGATTTTTTCATCCTTCTTATTATTCTTTCAGGGTCTGATCCTTTTGCCACTTCCACTGCTCTGCTCCTGATAATCCACACTGCCAGTCTTTTTATTCATATTCAAATAAGGCATATAATAAATTGGTCTCTCGATTTGTTTTATTTTGCCCCAGCATGCAATGTGCATTTGTTTCTCTCTGTTGTCTTTTTCCTAGCTTTTCCATGTTGAAAACATTCAACTTTAAATAAATGCATCATTAGCCACTCTGTCATATTAATGGTGCAGTCATACATCAAGAGTCCTGGGAACTGCACTTGAAGCAGGGAACAAATGTTCCTATTAAACCAAAGAGTCACATGGTGAAGCATTCAATCCCCTTGTGGCAAGTGAAAAGAAATCCCATGATCATCTTTCTGTCTTCAGTGAACAGAGAGGCTGGGTGTTTGTATGTGTGAGAGAGAGCTAGTAAGGTGGTTGTACTGCATGGCCAGTCACATTTGACAGCCCATCTATCTCAAACTCCACCTCTCCTCTCCAGCAGCTCCTTATTCCCCCCGAGGGCAGATGATGGTGTCACCCAGCTCTCAGCAGTATACAGCCACAACATTTTTTTTATGGTATGGCTATTATTATTTACCGAGCCATTCGCTCTCTTCTGCTGGCCTCATAGCCACAGCAGTCCATCAAGCATAAATAATTTATAAGTGAGATCACTGCACCACAACAGCCACCTCCCCTGCCATGCTTCCCCTCTACCCTCCCCGCCCACACACAGATATCCATGAACACATAGCCGTATAGTAGAAAGTAAATCCAATCGGGTAATTTATGATACCAGTGTCCCACCTCTTTCCATAACACCCACCATCATCATTGTTATACAACCGCAGGAAGCTCCACCTGAAGACATGAGCAACAAATATTTCAGATGGATTTAAATTAAGTCTTCATATGTTTGTTCCATTACTTGATGATTCCACTTCTGTGATTATATCTTGAACCTTGTCCGACCACCCATTCCACAAGTCTCTGATCAGATTGTGTATTCCCAGGCCATTCCCACCCCCAAAGCCATTAAGGCTCTTCACTCAGGGCTAAATGCAAAGATGACCTCCAGCCATGCCCAGTGCTCCCTATTTAGGTCAATCAAAACAGGGCTTTCAGTAGTCTCCACAGAGCTCACATGTAGTACTCTGTCTCTATAGTCTGAACACATTAGCAAACAATCAAATGCAACCCCACACAGAAACATGTTCATTAAAGCAGCAAAGTAGTATGAGAAAATAGCAAATTACACGAAGCAAGAATGCTTAAACACACACAAAAACAGCTCTTGTGTGGCAATATGTTCAATTAGAAAGCAAGACAATGTTCCTCTGTCAAGCAGGTAGCAGTTAGCATGTCTTACTTGTTTCTATGTAAAGACTCTCTTCCTGTGGCTCAGAATGTAAGAAGTAGTTGTTATCCCTTCACTGTGGTTAAACCTCATCTGTATCAACAGTGCCCCACCACCATCAAGGATGTCAGGGTAATTTATTAAAGAGGAGACGGCCTATGGCTGTCATTACTTTGGACAATTCGATTTTTACAGTAGTTTCTGAAGAGGCTTGACTCAAGGTTGGACCAAGAAGTAAAAGGATAAACTGATCGTTTTGTAATTTATGGAGTAATCATTTTATGAATCATTGGGTTGTTTTCAATAACGTAGCCCAGAGAAAGGTTACATAACAGCCATGCAGTACCCACTATTCACACTATATGTAACATAAAGTACAGCTGCTAATGATATGTTATCTTTTCAAAGAGGTAGCTAATGCTGAATTAAATATTTCTCATGAGGGAGATTTGTTGTGAGGCTCTGAATGATGATTCATGTGGAGCTGAACCAGTTGTAGGGAATCTATACCCTCTGCACAAGTTTATAATAAAACGTCCCCTCATTCCTGAGATATGCAAATATATCCTATAGGACTATACTGTGGAAATTAATGTAATAAATACCTACCCAGAATTTTTAGAAAAGCACATAAAGTGGTAAATTACAACAATGCAGAGTAAATCCCTACACAGGACATAAAGTTCCAAAATACTGTATAGTATATAATACTGCAAGTCTGCATACTTTCCCTTCTTCTACATTTTTGTTAACTCATACACTGTGGGTTACTTACATGCCAGACGCTTGTTGTGGTTGGTTGACCCAGTAGACGACATGATCCAGTGGATGTGGGACTGGATGAAGAGAGAGTTTTGCCTTTAAGTGTGTGTGGATTTTTCTTGTCCCCTCCTGTCAAGGCTCCAGGACAGGATGCTGGTGTGTGTAGTAGCTGGTCATCTAGTCATTGCATCTCTTGACTTTGGCACCAGGACTATCAAAGATAGACCATTCACATTACACTTTATCTCCCTCCCCTCTTCTCTTCTCTTCTCTTGTCTTCTCTTTCTTCTACTCTGCTCTGCCTTTTTTGCTGTGTTCGCTGTCTCCCTCCCCCTTTTCTGATTGCCTTTGCTGTTCTTTCGAGGTTTTCCCTCTCACTGCTTCACACTCTCATCTCAGCTGCCTATGTGTCTCACACACACACACATGCTCTCTTGCTCTCTCTGTCAGACAGGCTCAGCAGGGTTGTAAGGAGCTGTGCAGCTTAGGGATGGGGGGAGAGTGATAGTGGGCTATTGCTCTGTGGCTTGTACCAACTGGTGGCAATGAGGGGGTCAACAGGATTAAAATAGTATCGGTTAGAGTATAGGCTTTCTACATAATATTGAAGAATATACCAGGATTAAACCCCTCCCATCTTAACCATCACTGCCTTGCCTTAACAAATGTCCCTTAACAATGTCATTAACAAGAGAGTATTGTAGGAATTTAGTATTGCACTTCCAATTTAAAATTAAGGCTAGCGGCTCTGCAAGGCGGTACTCTGGCACAGCAGTGTTTTGAGGTAAATGCTAACACCACCATGCTAACATGCAAATGCAGGTGTAATGTTTACCATGTTTACCATCTTTGTTTAATCTTTAAGTATGCCGGATGGACTGACCGACATTGCCAAATATAGAGCCACACTGCAAACCACGCTAAAAACACTAGGTGCTACACTTCCCATAATTACATCTACCCTGTCTGGAAAATGCCCACTATTTCTCTACCTCCATACCCACAGTCTCTAATGCAGGCTTCCCAGCAAATATTTGTGTCCTCCAAGCCCAAACTGAGATAATCCCGATGAGATCATAAAGGATTATTTTCTCAGACTTGACAAAACTCCTCCAGAGCCACAGAAGACATTGTACAGCTCTTTTTACAGGCTGAGTACGACTCTCTATGATGAGTAAACTGAATGAATAAAACCATTGAGGTTCCTATTTAACTGTTTAAAATTACTTATTATTTATTAAAGGATTAATAACAATAAACCATTTATATCTTTTGAGATCCATGGTTGTGGAAAATCCATTTGGCTGATGTAAATTCCCCTTCAGCATTGATTGGTCTTTTTAGCACTTGAATTCATTAGGACGAAACACGTCATTAACATTTACATCTGCAGAGTTGACAACTAATTAAAAGGTGAGAAACCCATTGCCCATTATTAATGACTTGTAAACAATTATGCTCGTTAGCATATTATAAGGTATGTCATTAATTATGTATTAATAGCAGCAGAAGGTCCCTCTGGCCATGACATTTCCAGCCAGGATACTTTGTAATATTGAGTAAGTTTGCAAATCTTTGTTGTTTGCATATCAAACTTTTTGTGACCTTTGTTAAAGAGGTCTCTTGCAAGTGTGAACATTCGCATAAGCGTGTACTAACATGTAATTAAGCACACACATACATGCCATTAAAAACACACTTATTCACACAAATACACACACCAGTGCAAACTAACACCTTAACTGTCACACATGGGGGGTTAATAGGCACTTAGCATCATGGACTCTTGTAGGTCCTGACTCCCCCATCCCTAATAAGAGGCTTCTAACGGCCAATTACATCACACTTCAGCTGGAAGAGGCTGCTCTAGTCTAACCACTAATGCCATGGGAAAGCTCACTGAAGACTACGTAAGGAGACAGAGAGGTATAATAGGATATGATTCATGGCCTGTTCTATTCTGATGGCGTGGTCAGTTATGAACACTGAAATGCTTTATACTTTCACCAGTACATAGACAGCTGATTTTCATGAGATATCATACCATCGTTTAGAACTAGGAGCACCACAAGGCAGCCGTATCCTTTTATAGTCTTGACATCAACCCATATGCCGTTTGACATTTCCCAAAGATGTGAGAGAAGATTTTCTCCTGTCACTACATATGCGAACACCTAATCCACTGTTGAGTAAATTACATAAAATCTCAAAGGTTCCTTATTTTAAACTCATTGGTGAGTCAATATTGGCATCTGCTGGTGAAGATTATGTATTACATTTTAGCTCACACTTACAGAGCACCTGCTGTGTGCAGTTAAAACTACAAGATAAATTATTCCTTTAACACATTTTGCACCACACAAAAAGGACATGTTTTATGGAATGTCATAAATAAGATCGAGGTAATCAATACTTGGTGCCAATATAAGGAAATTTGTGTATATTTCAGATATGTTTTCATCTTGACCAACAACAGATCAAGTGTGTGCTTTTTTGATTAGATGTTTCTTTGGGAAATGAACTACAATAATAATCACATGTGTATCACCTTTGTATTTCAGCTTTCAGATATTCCCAGGTTAAATTCATTCAGGTGAACAAAAGGGGATTTCCAGTGACTGTGTTGTTGTGTGCATGTGCATGAGTGTGTATGCATGCCGGTGTGTGCATGTGTATGCGTGTTGTGCTTGTTGCTCTTTCAGCTCTATCAGTGCTGGCTTCCTCTTTGAAACTATGTTGTCTCAGTTTTCTGCAGCATAGTCTGTGATGTGGCTTGTGAGTCATACTGTGGTAAATATACACATTTGCGCATGCACACACACATAAAGACAGAGCCACAGACACACATATTCACATCTACACACACACTATTCATGGTTACTAGTTAGTGTTCCCTTTGCCCTCTGGTTGAGCAATACACAGTAAGCCTGCTGACATAAGCTGCTGGATTTTCTCGGGTAAAGAAGACACAGCTAAGCCTCAGCGACAGACAAAAAAAAAAGTTCACATCTTCACTTCACATCTTCACAGCTGCACCAGACAGTAAAGGCAAAGCCCTTAAACTTTATTAAAAATATCACATTGTGCTGTATGGGGATATTCTCTGGGTCACCATGGCAACAGACATCCAAGTGCCAAATGCATGAACGTGCACACCTGCCTGCCAGTGTTCCGACTTGTCCCTCTGAGCTGGTAGACAGTATCTAGGTGCTGTTTGCTAAAAGTGGCAGGACAGAGAGGCGACAGTAGCAATGCCTTTGTTCTCAGAGAGAGGAGCACACTGCTTTGTCAAGGTGTTAATTAGCCATTGTGAGACAAGAAAGTTGTTAGGATTGTGCATCTCCTGTGAGATGTACAACCTTTTGTGTGAAACCGCTTTGTCTTGCCAGACTTTGTAAAGAATGCAACATAGTGAGTGACAGCTTCTTTGAAAGCAGCAATGCTTTATAAATACAACCACCGTATTCAGTTCTTTCTGTTACAGTATATGTACCTGTTATTAAAACTTTCTGACAGGACCAAGCTCAGTATAATATGCCATGTCTCAGTTGTATTTTGCCTTCCTGCTGCTCTGGATATGTCAAGTCAAGTCAGTTTTATTTACATAGCCCAATATCACAAATCACAATTTGCCTCAAGGGGCTTTAGAATCTGTACAGCATAGAACACCCTCTGTCCATAGCCCCTTGGTTCAAATGAGGATAAACTCCCCCAAAATCCCTTTTAACAGGGGAAAAGTGAAAGAAACCTCAGGAAGAGCAACAGAGGAGGGATCCCTCTCCCAGGACGGAGAGAAATGCAATAGATGTTGTGTGTACAGAATCGATTTTACAACTTACTCTACACACATACCTACAATACATTTCTGATGACAAAATGTAGATTGTAAAATTTAAGTGGGAAGACAACTGAGCAGCTTCAGGTGTCGCCCACTAAGTAGGATCTGAGCCACACCACCTCCTCTCCTCTCCACCATAGAGACCTGGAAAGCGGACAGGCCACACAAACACAGAAGAGGTCAACAGCAGGAGAATCAAACCAACACACAGAGGGAGGGAGAGCCGGGGTAAAATGCAAACTAGGGAGAGAAGGGGGGAGACAACCGACAACCAGAAGAGAGAGAGGTTCCAGGGTGGACAATAGTCCAGCACAGAGAACCCTGCGTGAAAAGAGAGGAGAGTGCTAGGGAGAGAGAGGGAGGGGGAGGCATGCACATGATATGTATGTTGTAATCCTTAGTTCACTCAAGGTCTCAAATTTGAAACATTCACAGCTCTGTGATTGCGTTGTGCCTCTCTGCGGATGAGCTGTGAAAGCGTGCACTTGGATCAGTTTTGGGTTAACATGATGGTTTGTGATGTCAGCTTTGCAAGTGTGTGCTGTGTTTTTTCAGTGTCTAAATGAGATCTAGTGACTCATGTGGAGAAAACAGGCTGCTTGGACTGTGTGACTGACAGTATCAGTTTGACTCCTCATGCTGAGCCTTGCCACTGATATACAGCAATGAACTTAGTATTTTCTTGTGGATATTAGTCATTGTCATAAAAAAAGCAATACCGCACAGTAAAAATGGTTTTTGTGACCCTAAAGGGCAACTACATTTTCTTTCCTGTCCTTGAAAATGTCAAATCATATGTGTCTGATATTATGCAGATTGTGAGTCAACACAACAAAAACCACAGAATAGTGCACTATAGAAAAGTGTTTACATTATACACATATAACAAAACAGTGATTAAATCTGTGTATGCTGAATGCTACTGTGAAGCAATTTCATGAAAATATTTAAATCTATTTATTGACATACTAATGAGAACGTATGAAAGGATTTGTTGGGCGTAATAAAAAGATGAAATATGTGACAACAGGTCACACTTTTCAAATGGCTCCTTTATATATGTCTCAGATTGTCTCCCTCGAGTTTTGTGTGTACAATAGTTAATGTTTGGGAAAAAAATGGCATGTTTCTTTGAGCGTGTGTGTGTGCGTGAATGTATGCATGAGTATATGAGTCACGCACCACTATCCATCCCCCTGGGCTTCGAGTTCTGATGCCCATCTTTCAGCTCCTCTACTGCACACTGAACCCAGTGAACCTTCTGCTGTTTACGCTCTCCCCCTCCTCCTGCTCGCTCTGTCTCTATTTATCTCTCTCACACACTCTCATGCTCATCTATTCTCCCTCTGTCTCTCCCTTACATTCTCTCTCCATCTCCCTCCAGCTCCCTACAGTACATCTCCCTTTCTCACGCACTCACGCTCTCTTGTGTTCTTAGTCTTTTCTCTCGCAACCCTTCCTCCTTCTCTCTTTATAACTGTGCCTCTGTATATCTACTGCTGAAGATCAAGACTTATTTAGACTCCGACAGTCTCTAACTCTATAAGGCTCAGACAGACACTCAGGGTCTCTCTGTGTAAGGGTTGTCTGTTTTAGTGTTTAGATGTGCGGCCAGATAAAGATGCAGACAGAAAGAAAGGAGGACAGGTGACAGAAGGATGAGTGGAATGAGCGATGTAAATGGCAAGAAACAGATGTTGATGCTTTCATTTAAGCACAATACTTGAGATGAAGCTGAGGATGGAATCATTATAGATATCATCCTCATTCCCAGCCTCCACCTTTTCCTCACTGCTGTTTCCCACCTCCACATACTCATCATGTCATCGCCATCACCATCACTGTCCTTCCAAATGCAAACGCACACATTCCATCAGGTTGCAGAAAGTCTAACAGCTGCTGTGTCTTCAGCCCTCTGCTGCCCACACCGAGCCCCTTCTGTCAGTTACAACTTTCTCTAACAGCAGACTGCGAACAATGTGGCTCTTTTATCTGTTTGTGTCAGCAAATCTCCTTTTTTTCATGAATGAGGAAATGTGTGTGTGCATACTGTGCCTGGGATAGTAAGGGAGGATGGTTCAGGAGGGGCCATGTCAGCTCTACCAGGAAGCGCCATTTTGAGCCTCTGGTTGATGTAACTAACCCCCTCAAAAAATATATACAGCACGTCATCTTTGGCCCCTGAGCTCTGAATTGCTTTGCTTGCACTTCTCTGGCGCATTGTGGAACTGAAACATGCTATTAATAATCCTGGTTAAGTGTGAGTTGAGTGTGAATGAGTGTGTGCGTGTTGGACACAGCTTGAAAGTCCATTGAGCTGTGTAGAGGAGTTAAGCGGAATGTGCATCACATGGCATGCACCGCGAAAGAGCACATCTCACTGCAGCAGAGGGAACAGTTTGTCTCTGTGGGTGTGGGTTTGCATGTGTTTTTGAAAAGGTGTGTGAATGTGTGCAAGGTACAGTATGTAGCATGAGCACCCATGTGTGCATGTATGACGATGCTTACAGAGTGTGAGATTGCTATAATGGGAATTATGCACTCACCATAAGTCACAGGTTTAATTTCCACTCAACTTTTTCACCACAAACTTCAATCATGTATGAAAACAACATGTTTGTCAATTAGCACATGCCTGTAGCTGGGTCATAAATGATGCTTGTTTCTTGGTCTTAAATAATGCTAATCAATGGGATTGATTCAAATTTTTTCCTGAGGTGGAGCTTCCCTGGCAAGACTTCTTCACTTGGTGGCACACATAGGGAACCCCAGGCCTGGTCACGGATAGCACAGCTACACTGTAAACGGCTAATCGGGTATCAAACCAGCGGAGGAGAAAAAGCGCCTCCACTCCGTGTCTCATTCATTATTCACAGCCAGCAAATGAAGTTGGTACAGTGGGAGCAATCAATTATAGATGAGAGAACGTAGGAGGGAAAGAGAGAGAGAGATGAAGGGGATAGAGAGAGGCCTACTTTGCATGCAGCAGAGCTTTAGCATGTCAATGAACATCACAGTGACACTCGGCAACCTGCATGCACAGAGCTACTCAGGTAATGGACTCTCGAGGCCCAGAATTCTGCGTAGAGAGCCTTAGAGAGAGAACTCTTAAGTGTGCATGCACCTTTCACACCACTCAACCACTCATTTATTTGATAATGACTCAGTATGCTAACTTTGTAGTCCCTTGGCTGATTTGTGTGTGCACTTGTGTTTTTCTATGGCTCACTGCACTGACACAGTCATAGCGAAACTGCATTTGGTCTTTTCACAAGTGTCGAGCAACAGTCATTACGTCCTCTCAGTAGGTTACAGCTTGCTCCGAAACCAGGACATAAAATTGGTCCAGATGCAGCATTTTAGAATGAACACACTCACAGTCTTCGATCTCTTCTGTTTGAGTCACACGGGCCCTTTGTCCGTCCTGTTCACTTCTAGTAACGACAGTATATGTTACACATACTCAACCAATACGCATTTTCGTGAGATCATTTAGTAGTGAATCTAGGAATTAAGGGTAACATAAGCATTTTTCATTGGCATTATTGTTTGTTTTGTTTTTGATTGTACCTTCTTCAGTTTAAGCAATTATTAGTTATGGAAATTGTTAATTGTGCCATCTTCAGTACTCTGATTGATCATTTGCTTCTTTCAATACCGTAATCTTTCAGGTTTACAGGAATTTATCTATGATCAAAAATGTTCCTGGACAATCAAGCAGCCTCAAGTTGATGTTCATGTTCTTCTGTGCCAGTGAGCCATAGAGGCAGTTTCACAACTCCAACTTGTGGCACTTTTACACCCATTTGCAATTATTGTGGGGCTGTCCCATACATGCACACACACACACACAAACACACCAGTGAGATTGATTTTCTGTCCACAGTTTTATATGCAGTGGCATTTAAAGAGCAAAATTATTCATTCTCATATAACATTTTATTATCATGTTTGAGAGAGTATTCTGTTGTTCTGTGTTTTTCTTGTGAGGTTCTGAAGTACACTGGTGACCTTGGTACTTCATAGTACGTTTGAGGTTTAATAAGTTTGATTTGTGTCCTCTTTTGTGTGCTCATTAGCTCAAGCCAGATATGATTTAGTTTAAGGTTGATAGATGTTCCTCCCTTACCTTCTGTGTGCCATGTTGTAACTATAACTATGTTTGCTAATGCTGTATGATCTCTGTCTTTCAGCTGAATAGATTGACCCTATTTGCGCTTTATTATTCTACTTTATTAAATATACAAAAGACAACAGTTTTTTGTATCATCATTTCATTTGTTCATTTCTCCACAATGAAATACACAATTTTCACCACAGCTTTCAATGAGCCTCCATTGTTGTGATTGGAAAGCCTAACTGTGAAGTTGTAAAGTGTCTGTTGGAATGTTTGTATCAATCTCTATGTCACCTCACTATTCGTTAAATGTCAGATATTGGCTTCTGGAAACTGCTCTATTTGTGCCTTCTGTGTTTGGTGTTTATGTGTGTGTGTGTGTGTGTGTGTGTGTGGGCAGAGAGGCTGTTTGATGTGAGTCAGATCCAAACCCAGGCTGGTTTCTCTCACATGTGTGTGGGACGCATCCAGATGGCTTCACAGGACTGCACAAATGTCACTCTTATAATATATTATATATATATATATATCAAGTATAAATAAATGTATGGTCTTATTATGTTTGCAAACATGTTTATGTGCTATGTTCTCATCATTTGATCCACAGAGAAACACCATTGTCATTGTTCAGCAAAAAATTATGAATGCAACAATATTCATCCACTGGCCTGTGCTAAATAACAACTTCACCTTGGTCCCTTTCCAGTCCACAGGGGTCATTGCAGGTCACCACTCAGTTACCATGGTAACAGGAGACACCAAGGAAAATTCTCCTGGGCACTAAACAGTGACACCTTATGCCGTCTCCGACAGACTCGCTTGAGTTTCACATACAAGTGTGAAAACAGGAGTGAGAAGTTGTTGTTTATTTAATTTTCTTACAAGTCACAAGAGTGGCCTGTCAACCCCACTCTTTCACACTCTCTCTTTCTCTTTCCCTCTCCTGCATTAAAAACCAATTTTCACAAGTACCCTTGTGGACATTTGCTCACACATATTTTCTTTTGTCTGCACCACTCTACTCAGTAGTTTTCTCACACAATATATTCCTGTTATTTTGAACAACAAAGCACAGGTGCAACCTTGTCTGTGTGTGTAAGTGAGATAGTATCTGTTATTCCAGCTCTCCGACTGCTGTGACCTAATGTAACTATTGCACCTACATTGTCAACCCTCCACACAGCCCAGTCAGCCTCATGAGGTTACTGCACCTGTTTGTCTGACACACACACAAACACACTTTATATATCAGCCCACAGTCACAAATACTAATCCACTGGCACCGTTATGATCCAAGGCTCATGGCATGTGTGTGTTCAGGGTGTGTGTGTGTGTGTGTGTAGAGTGGGTGGCGTTGCTGCTGTATCAAACACTGTCCACTGCTGGCAGCAAATTTCCTCTGTGGTGATCTATTATAGTGACAGTGCAGCAAGTATTTTTAGACAGAGAGAAAGGACAAATAATGAAGTAGGAAAGACAGAGGGAGACAACAAGGGGACGAGTAAGGGAGAGAGAGAGAGGGAGAGAGAGAGAGAGAGAGATAGGAGGAGTGAAACCAAAACCACCTGGATGTTGCTGACTTGCTGCTCTTCTGTTTAGAGCACGGTCTATATACATCACATTACACTCACAAACCCGCACACATACTTCATGGTCATGCACACATTTGTACACCTAAATGCGTGCATAAATACAGAGACACACTGATTCTGACATTTCAGATGCTGCCAAAAATTTGAGGATAATTCTGGTTTATTACAACTTGGCTCATAGCCCCAGCCAGCATTTAGAACATTTGACTGAAACTTTTGACGTGGCTGAAACAATTTGAGTCGATCGCCAGAAAAATAATCTGCAACAATTTTGATGATCTCTTAACTGTTTCAGTAATTTTTCAAAAGCAAAAGTAGTGAAAACGTGGTACATAGTCTGGTTTCATGTTCTTCCAGTGTCAGGAAGTGCTGCTTTTTTGCTATATACTTTTGTAAACTGAAAATCTTTGAGTTTTGGACTGCAAATGAGACATTTACAGACATTACTTTGGGTTTTTGGAAATTGTGATGGCTATTTTCATAATGTTTTGACATTTCATGCACTAAACAATTATGAAAATAGTTGTTTCCTGCAGCCCTATTTACAACAGACAGTTTGGGCAATAGTTTCACCAATCGCCTTCTTTTTCTCTTCCACATAAATTCTGGCTAAATTGGGGGGGTTGTTTGTCTGATCATCTGACTGCCTCTGTCTTCTTTTTAATGATGTCGCTGCTTTCCCACATCTCTACAATTAACTTGGCGGGGACATTTACGGTGTACAACACCAGAATTATCCTTAAAGTTGGCAGTTAAGTACAGTGGAACAAGTATGACAGCACTGACAAATCATTTACTGAGAAGAATAAATGAGGAGTGAAATAATACAACTAAAAAGACAGACTCTGAGATAGACTTCTTCTTTTTACTTCTCCTTTTTCTCAATGGAATTCTTACAAGTGTAAGACTTTGGTTTTTGGTTCCGTTGTCACAGCAGCAGGCAGTTTTGGCCTTAACCTCAAAGTGGTAGGTAAAACAATATAAAGTGCTTAGAGTGGTGGTCGGGACATTCTGGTTTGCACACGCGAGTCATGAGGCCTCTGTGTAGCACAACGTCCTCTCTCTCTCTCTCTCTCTCTCTCTCTCTCTCTCTCTCTCCCTCACTGGTTTGTTCCCTGAGTCAGCACTCTGCCTCAGCTCTAGTTTCTCTACCCTGGCCCGCCTCTGCCCGCCTGCCTGCAGGACACTATTAGGACATCAGTGTGTGTGTGTGTGTGTGTGTGTGTGTGTGTGTGAGTGAGTGTGCGTGTCTTTGTGGGAGAGAGCTACTGTTGCATTTACGTGGTCAGGTCCTTTCACCATCTTATGCAATACGATATTTTTCACTTTGCGAGTAACCCTGGATATTTCTGTCTGCTCCACCGAATCAGCTATTGTACCAGTGCACCATAAAAGATGCACGTCTCCTCTCGCTCTTCCAAAACACTCCCAATGGGTTTTGCATGTTGTAGTGAGTGTGTGTGTGTGTGTGTGTGTACATGTGTGTGTGTCTGCCAGATATTACTAGTTCTGCTAACATGGCCCTAAAATAGCAAACTGGAGAGGTGTGAAGTAGAAAAGGAAAGGACACTTTAGTAGAGGAGTAACTGACACGGGGTGAGTCACATTCACACACACACACCCATGGGGTGCGCTCATGCAAACTCATACACATGCATCCACACACATGTATGTACAGTGTATACAAAAGCACATAAACACACACACAGAGTTGTGAAATTGTCTCACATTGGCTTTGTCACTGTTAAGTGTGTATGTGTGTGTGTGTGTGTGTGTGTGTGTGTGTGTGTGTGTGTGTGTGTGTGTATAGGCAGGAATCACGGGTTTGTGTCTCGCTGCCATGTGATTGATTCTTTTTCCCGATTTGTGTGATTCCATTTGCCTGCACAAATTATAGTCAAAGATTCCCATTCTTTGGCTTGAGGTACTGCCACATACTCAGTGCTCACTGTGACTTCATAAGCTCATTTACCATTTTTTCTTGTCTTCTATCAGCCGTTATAGCCTGGGTAGCTCTGTGGGCCACTGTTGCATCTGAAACTGTAATATAGTAAGGGCTGAAGTAAGGCTGAATTTCCTCCAGGGTGAACAAGGTCAAGTTTCTTCCAGAGAGACCCTGACACCCCTTCTGTGTATTATTAAGTTTATCGAGGTGTGTTTCACTGTGTGATGGCCTCTGATCAGTCCATTAGTATTTGTGATCTGCCTGTTCACGCTCTTGAAAGTCCCTGATTGGTCACTTTTACACACTGTGAAATGCCCTCCATCACACTATCAACAACTAGTGTTGTGATGTACATTGACTGTACATCACGGATACTGACACACCTTGGCAACTGCCAAATTTGCAACCTGTCGGGGTCACATTTTGTCCTGAAAATTACTGAATTAGTCACGTATCGGTAAAGTACTGCCTCACTGAGTCAGCTGTATCGTCAATGAACTGAAGAAACGCAAAACTCATTTTTGATAATTATACAACTTTTCACTGAGCGAGCACAGTGATGTTTTTTCCCGGTTCTCTTTACATCAGTCTTTATGGGATGTTGTAGTGTGAATGCAGAAGTGAGAACGGGAGAGAGAGAAGGAGAGAGGAAATGATACTGAGATGTTCAGCATGTGCAATGCCTAATGATCACAAGAGCAAAATACACACACGCATATGAACACACACACACACACACACACACACACACATACCACGTGATCCCTCGATAAGTGCTGTAGTCACACCCTCCCACTCTCTCTGGTTGTTTGATCACAATCACCCTCCTACTCCTGGGCTCCAGTCAAACAGAAACTTTTAAAATGCTCTACATGAAATCATTGATAACCTTTTGCTGAAATTACATTTAACTTTTTTTTTTTTTTTTTTACATTCAGTAAAAATGTTTGGCTGACAGAAGAAAGATTAACCCTCAAGTGTATACATACATCTTAACATCTGTAAAAATGTTTTGAAGTATCTATAGATATTTTAAGCTTGTGACTCAAAATCTAATGGTGAACGTAACAGCTTACAATAGCTATGACGGTTATGAGGCTGACAGAGAATATTATGTATTATGGTACTGGCATCTGTAATGTCTGACACTTTTGTTTCAGTGAAATGGCTTATCTTCTCTTTATTTTTAGTTTCCCAACTGAGCCAGACGTTGCCAGTCAAAGCACAAAAAATAATACAATTATTCAAATATAACAAAATGTGATTTTAAACCATGTTACTTAGAGCTCCATTTAACATTTTATAGGCCCATGGCAGAATTTTCTTTAGAGGCTCACTTTGAGCTAAAACTTTTAGCCCATTATTTATTTATACTGTAAATGTTGTAACTGTATGAACATGTTTACTGACCGATACACTGTTCTGTCTTTCTTTGTCTTTTTCTATTTAATTTTTCTGCTTGTGAGGGGTTGTTTTGGAAGGCTTCAGGATACACACTTAAATGGGGCTTGCTCTCGGTAAACAGCATGTAATGTAACCAATTTAACCAGAAATTAATTAATTGTAATGTAATTAAATGTATATATGTTTTTCTGAGTTTCTGGACAGCTGTTTCATGTGCCTCTAAGAAGCAGTGTTTTATATACTTAATTAATTATTTATTTATTCAATTCCCAGATTACAGCTGATCTGACAAAACGGCGAATAAAACAAATAAGAAACATGTCAATTTTAATAGTACAAATTGGGAAGACTGTGACAAATAAACCATGTCACACAGATGCAGGTTGTAGATTCCACTCCCTTTGACATTGTATTTTAGAGAGATCCCAGCCATGTAAGCTGCTCTTGTGACCTGGCCTGGCCTGACACTCCCAGCTCTGGACCTGAGTCAAATGTTTTCACATGATTTCACATTTCAAAAAGATAGTGGGAGTACTACTCACACAGGTTTAGTTTAAGGAATCAAAGTAAATATTTTTCAATTGTGAAATGTGATATTAATCATGACAGGACAGATTAGTTGAAACACGGTTTGATATGATTTTAATCTAATAAACACTTTAATAATAATCTAATCTAATAGAAAACTTGTTCAAAATATAATGACAACTTTCATTTCTCAAAAACCGTCAGTATTTATCCTCCATAGTTCTCTCAGAGAGATAAATGAAACCTCCCTCGAGGGTTTATGCCAGGTCGTATGTGATGGGAACTGGGGTGTGCAGTACAGTAAAAAGAGCATATGACTTATTGCTACATTACACAGGACATTCCCATACCTCGGAGTGGTTTCACAACAAGATGTGTGAGTGGTCTGTTGTGGTTGCTTGAAAGAAAAGCACATGATGCCACTGCACGCAGATCATGACCAAGTGATTAAGCTAAAAGAGAACATGACTCCTTATGACTGTGATGAAACCCTCAATGTGTCAGATTTGACCAGCTGCTATCACCTGCCGCAACATGTCAATACTTAGTGATTATGTTTAGCTCTCTCACCTACAGCACTGTGTGCCCAGCAAGCACACCTTTCCCACCATCCCTGTGAGCTGCAATTGGCTGATGGTCTAAGAGGCTGAGGTGTTGCAGCAAATAGCACGAGCCGTGGGCTGGTCCATTCTGCGGCTCGAGGGAGGTTAATGAGTGAAGCTGCTGGGCTGTCAGCCAAACATGAGCAGCAATGCTAAGGCTCCCACAATGAGCCTGACTGTATTACCACTGAGCTCTGTCTAATTATACACTCCCAGAGAGGGAGAGAGTCAGGGAGAGAGGGAGAGCATATTAGGCAGGGGAAAGAAAAAGTTATCAAGTGTCACTGTGTGTCAGAGAGGCTTAGTAAGAGGGATGAGTGTAGATTGAAGTTGTAAGGGTGAGATAGAAGGTGTGTTTCAGTTTGAGCAAAGCAGAGAGAGAGGGAGGGAGGGGGTTGGAGAGATCAAGCAAGCCGGGGAGAGAGAAAGAGAGCACACTCACATGGAGACAGTGAGAGAGAGAGAGAGAGAGAGAGAGAGAGCAAAGAGGCGTTTAGAGAGTGAGAAGGAGGAGAGGCAGGAATTGGATGAAGGGAGGGGAGGCTGAGCAGTAGAGAGGAGGAAGAGACTCACAGTCTCAAAACTGGATATTCCTACGTGCCTGCTGCTGCCTGATCCAATGAGTAAACTCTCTGCTACCTGCTACGTAAAGGCACCCGGCGAGGTATGTGACCACACCGCTTCCTCCTCTGAATGTGTGTGTGTGTGTGTCGGAGAGAGGGAGCGCAGGTGTGTTAGCAACTTTGAATGAAGGGATAAACAGACTGTGCTGTGTGTGTGTGTGTGTGTGTGTGTGTGTGTGTGCCCTCATGTGTGTGACAGAGAGGAAACAGGTTTAGGAGTTCCTTTAGGTACATGTCATCTTGAGCGTAAGCTGGTTTAATTATAGGGAGGAAATATGTCTGAAATGTGTGTGTTTGTGTGTGTGTGTTTGGTGTGTGTGTGTGTGAATGAGCGTGTGGCATACACTCATGTAAGTCAGCACCTGTGTGTGGGGGTGTTTGTGCGCATGGAAGAGAATAACAGAGAGAGTGTGAACAAGAAGGAAAGTGTGACTGATCCAGAGACAAGGAACATGTGAGGAAGACAGACAAATTTAAAGAGAGAGAGAGAGAGAGAGAGAGAGAGGTGGAGGTTCATCACTCAGCCTGACGGCAGATCAGGACTTTCAGAATTAGAGCAGTGGGCTTAAATAGCCCTGGTCCAGAGATAGCCAGGGGGCCCTGGAGGAGCCCTCTTAGACTGGGAGGGACGGATATGAGATTGGTGAGGGTGAGGTTAGTCGAGTCGGGGAAAATTTGGAAAGAGACCGAATGAGGAGGAGGAGAGAGAAAATAGGAGGTGCAGATGTTGAGGGTAAGTCTGGGAAAGATCTCATGCAATCAAAGGGAGGATGTGTAGGTGCAGGTGCTTCAGCGCCTGTAATCTAACTTCTTATTGAACAGGAATTCAGGATACATAAGAAAACATGCACTGTAAGAATTCATTCCAGATGAATTAATTATTTTTAATTACAGCTTTACAACACTGCTTGGTCAAGGGCGTTAATTGTGTCTGTTTCTGCATCCCTGTGTTGGGAACACAGAGTTATGTATGGGGTTCTGTTACTGACTCCACTTAAATCCCTCCTCATTTCTCTCCATTCTCGATGGAGAAATACTACGCCAGTGTGCACGATTATGATTTCTGTACGTCTATTTCACTGTCAATTTCACTGCACTGTCCTTCTGCTGGAGTGATATCCCATATGTTGCATATAGGAGCATTTCACAGGTTCAAACTGTTCTCAGCTTTAGATGTCTTTCAAGAGAGACGTACAACATTTGTCCCTGCTGACTTAATTCAATTATTTCATTTATGAGGACAATGTTCTGGCGTGTACAGGAAGTCTTGTGTCACAGACAGATTGTCTCTAGAAATGTTCATTTTGAGGGCTTAATTACAAAGTGTGCCTGATATTCTAAGAGCAGCTTTTTCTTGTAGTTTCCAGTGTCAGATCTGTCACTAGCATGTTGAAGCAGAGACCCTGTGGTGTATCAGTGAGAGTTTGTGCCACAGTGGGGCTCTAGCTGTTGTCAGGTGGCTTCAAAACCTGAATCGTCTGTGTTCAACATGTGTCTTATAATGACTTATTAAGGTAAAATCTGAAGCTTTATTTTATGACTACATACCAGAGAAGTGCCCTCTAGAATGATGTAAAGATGACAAAGAGAAACTGAATAGAGGTTTGTTTCCATATCTTTTGGAACACAGAATAACAACTTGTCTCTATGGGCTGAATGAGAAATACAGCATGTTCTCCCATCCCATGTTTCTTGGAGTACTGTCACCCTGACGAGCAGAACAGGCCTCTTGTGGGAGAAGGTTGAGTGGCTGCTGGCCCTTTAAGAGGTCTATTTTTACAGGGGCACACTCATGCATGGAGCGAGGCGCACAGAGGAGGCAGTGGCACACGGAGACTCTATCTGCTCTGCTTCACTTCTGTGACTCCACACGGCACATCCTTTAGGACCGTAACCTTGTGACTGAGTGGCCGAGAGAGAGTCAGAGAACTTGTCCGGCCCGTAGAGGAGCATGTGTTCTTCCAACGCAAGCTCCGACACGAAAATGGAAGTTACGAGGTTTGCACATGACAAAGAGAACCAGCCCTTTTTCAAGTGGATCTTTCTGAAGTCTAGAAGTGATAATGAGTGGGAGCTCGCAATAAAGACACCCTTATGCACACTGTACACAAATGTGCCAACATTCCCACATACTTGTTTTGATATGCAGATAGCTATGAAAGAAATCTGAAAACATTCATGCCCCCTTCTTACAAACACATAATACACTTTAGTTTACTTACACCCACACACTCCTCGAAAGAAAACACAAAAATTTGTACATTGCAGAACATTTTTACACAAACACATCCGTGCACTTAGAGGTGCGCATAGTGCTGTACACCCACGCAAAAGAATTACTTATATATCCTCAATATCTGGACCTAAAATAATCTTCTCCTTATGCAATCTTCATGTTATATAATGCATGGCCTGTCATTATCACAGCGCTCCTTCACGCCCTGCTGTGCCTCTCCACCTACAGCACCATAGAGACAGACAGACACACACACACACACACCCTGCACCTTGTGTTGACAGTCATATACTCTACTCTAGCACTCTCACCCACGTTGAGTGTGTGCTCTCAAACAGCCAGCCAGATGAGTGAGAGGGAAAGACAGAGAGGAAGACCAAGAGTGGGTGGGGTGGGGTGGGAGGGGTGGACTGAAAGTGAAAGAGAGAGAGAGAGGGAAAACTTAGAGAGTGAAGTGTACATTCATACAGAGACTACATTTGCATGATTATATGCATCTGTGCGTGTGTTGAGCATGTATGTGTGTGTGTTTTTAGGGCTCTATGTTATGTGTTTGCATATGTATTTATTTTCTTTACCAACCAATTCGTCTTCAGGGTCTCAGAGAGCAGGAAAACACTCACCAGTTCATTGCAGGATGTGTTATGGATAATCACTCTCCCTGTCACTCACAGTCTCACCTATGGGCGAACAGGCTTGCGTGTCGTCATGTGTCTTGCATGTCGTTCTCTCACAGAATGGAAAAGGAGTCAGACCCCCATCCTTCTTGCTGTTCGGCTGCATTTTTAAATGCATACTGCTGTACTTCATTTAATTAAAAATGTATATGAAAAGTGCTTTTTAAAATTATTCTAGAATGAACTCAAGCAATTTGTGTATCTTCTATGTGTCAGCACAGGCATAAAGGGCTCCACATCCACAATTAACTTGCCTTACTGCAAGTAATTTAGGAAACAGTCTAACTAAATGGTATTGCACAATTTTCTACTGAGGTATATGTTCTGCGTTTTTGGCCTTTTTGAATCATTCAAGTGGACCTCTTCGGCCATCGTTCCCAGATCAGCACTCTCACAGTTGGAAGAGTATGAGAATTGGCTTGGGAACTCAGCCGGGGAGCCAGGAGTGTGATGAATAATCCCAAACAGAGGCAGGTGTTTAAATACAATTGACACCGTGCAAGGCTACATTAAGGTGACAGACTCACCTGTCGGCTGGTGTGTACCTTGAGAGGAATGTGCAGGAAGTGATATTTCATAGGATTAATTTATATTTAGATCCACTTACGTGTGAAGTGAAGATATGTGTATGCGTGTGTGTGCATATGCAATCTGTCAGTTATCTGAGTCTTTTCTTGTGCTCTTCTGTTTGTACCGATCGTTTTCTTTGGCCCTGACTCACTAACCCTTGTGTATGATCAAGCAGTATGTTCTCCTCCTCCTCCACACTTCATCTACAATAGGGGTCAACGAACTTTCAACCCTGCCACCCACCACTTACACCCACAGTTTTTTAGCCAGGCCTGCCTCCTTGCCTGCTGGAGCCCGTGCAAGTAAATCTTCGTACAGACAGACCCACCGAGCACAAACACAACATATTGCACAGTATCGGTTTTGGTATCACTGTACAGAAAGTGTAACATCTGAGACATCCTGTAGCCTATGGCATCAAAATGGTCCTGAAAGCCTGTCCTGAGTTGGATGTGTATTACCTTTCTACCCTTGTAATGCTTCTCTAATCATTTGATTTTTATTTTTATCCTGCGCAACATTAAAATCACTCAGCGAAACACTTTTCTCTAAATCAATTTGACGTCTTTTTTTTTTTGTAATTATTAGCAGAGATTATCAAAAAGCTAGGTGAGAAAGGCTCTCTCAAGTGGGACTGGGGCTCTCCCTATTTTCATTTTGAAAACAAGCATTAAGCCCACTCAATCCTCTTTCAATATAATTTGCAGCACCCTCTATAACAAACAGCATAAGCCATGTGTTGAGTAAATGGCTGTGACCGTGTGTGGCTGGGCAGCAGATTTGGTGTGGGAGGGGTTGTAGAGCAATAGCAATAATGGCAGTGTATAGCAATGTTGCCTTGAATACCAGCAGTGATAAAGGTGCTGCAGACAGTATCTATGAATCCAGTCTAGACAGAATCTCTGAAAAGGGATGACACTTGAGCTACCAAAGGAAGACCTGGCCATGCGTTCTCCATGGAGATGTTATCACTATGCTTACAGTTTGCTGGCATTTTGCTGGTAAACTGACAGAAACCTAGTTTGACTGGCAGTTGTCAGGGGACAGTGCCAAAGAAAATCTTTGGAATGAAAAGTAATTCCACTCCTCTTTCGCACACACACACACGTGTCCTCTCTCTTTCAAGCTGTGTCTACCCCATCAGACTTTGTCTCGCTCGCAGTCTCTCTCTTCCTTTCTCTTTCTTTTTTTTTTTAAACTAATTTAGAAAACAAACAAACAAGTGAGCTGAAAGAATGTAAATACAAGAGCATGACTGTGCATCAGCAGTAAGTGACATCACTGCAGTTGCATATTTGCTGTCACCTAACCAACAGCGGCACATATGATGTTTGTTTCATGTTTTTTAATGTCTTTGTGATGCATATGATGCCTACAAATTGAAACCAAAGTCAAGTTTTTGTGGTTGAAAATAAAGCTAGTGTAGATGCAGCATAAGAGGCATATAATCAGATTGAGGCAGTGGCAAAGAGCAAAGATGAAACTCCCATCAGTAGACACTTAAATGTCAATGAATGACAACAACATATCACCCGTGCTGGAGAATGTCAGCCACAAGGTTTGCAGAATACCTGTTAAAGGTTGCACTTGTTGCATGATGACCCCTGCATGCACACTCGTACATGCTGAATATGTCTGTGTATTTACAGAAGCAGAGAGAGAGACAGAGAGAGACAGAGGAACAATGTGGTAGACTGCCATGGTCAGAGGAAGAGGAGAACAAGGTGGGGGAATTTTTGCTTCTGCTGACTGGCTGACCTGCATGTAATTAGTCAAGTCATATTTTTAACTGATATTGCGTAAAAGCCAGCTTAAGAAGCCATAGCTGCCCTATTTATACCCTAGGGGCTAATGGCCTGTACCACTACACAGGGGGATTTCTTCCCAGAACTATACTAAGCCTGCCTTAGGCCGTACCAGTTGGGATTCACAGGGATTAACCCAGCAATACATTACAGGCGTCATCACTCACACTGTTCTACTCTCTTCCTATCAGCTCTTGTCTTGCAACATTTGGCATACTCCGTTTACAACTCTTGCTCATTACAAACTGGTATGCTGTGTTTATTTCACTGGACACACTGTTGGTCTTATTCTTCACCAAAATAAGCAAATATTTTCATCAACCTGTGGCCCAGGAAGGTGTATAAGTCTGTCGTGAGTGACCACATTTGCACAAAGTGAGTCTTTCCATGCATGTTTCCATGTACACATTTCTGTGTACATGCTGCATACTCTGTGTGTGTGTGTGTGTGTGTGTGTGTGTGTGTGTGTGTGTGTGTGTGTGTGTGTGTGTGTGTGTGTGTGTGTGTGTGTGAGTGTGTGTGAGTGTGTGGGTGTTAATAGTAACTCCTGAGCCATAAGCCCATCCTCATTGTGGTTGAGCCTGCTGCGGGCAGGGCATGCTGGCTCATCCTGTTGAAGAATGGGTCAGGGACCTGAAGACTGACCTGGCTTTTTTCCCAACAAGCTATCGCCCATATCACCCTGCCCTTTTATCAGCTTAGCCCAGCTCCTTGTGGAGTAAGTCACCACACAAGACTAGTAGTACTCCCGTCCTCCCCCCACCCCTACCCCATCACTACCAACTCTCACTCTCGCTCTTTCGCTCTCTCGATCTATCTATCTATCTATCTATCTATCTATTAGCTGTGTCCTCTACCCCCGCCCTATCCCCTCCACTCTCCTCTACCCTCCCCTCTGTTCAGATCTGTTACATTCAGCAACAAATTTTCTGCTGCATCAGACATCCATCATAGATCCCCCACTCAGCCTGAAACGTGATCAGACACCCCATACGAGGCTACCCATGAGGAGGGGGGGGAATGCGAAATGGCATTTAGATTTAATTGTTTTTTAAAAGGTCCAGAAACTAAAACAGAATCTGTTGAGGAGTGAATCCACTTTCAAAAGTCTGTGTGTGGAACCCCCTTGTAACTTCTTTAAATTTCCACCGCTATGATTTTTTTCAGCATAGTCTGACTCATCTGACCTTTCTTGTCCGGGCCTGACCCTGTGTGTGTGTGTGTGTGTGTGTGTGTGTGTGTGTGTGTGTGTGTGTGTGTGTGTGTGTGTGTGTGTGTGTGTGTGTGTGTGAGATGGTGGACAGATTTAACAGTGCAAAGCCAGAGAGAGAGAGACAGAAACAGCAAGCCTGAGAGGGAGAAAGAGTGTGCCAAATGTCTCAGTGGTGCCATGAATGATTGACAGCACAGTTTAACTCCACTGTGTGTTTGCTCGTGTTGGTGTTTGTCTTTCTGTGTGTGCATGTACGTGTGTGTTCAATATGCTAGATATTAACGTGTGCATGCATAAGTAGAGCACAACAGTCATTTCTATATCTCTATATAGTAGTAAACACCCTTTGATGAACCCAGTTCTTGCATTATTTCCTCCTCTTTCATTATGACTGGACTATTACATCTAAATTAAAATCAAACACGGACTAGTGTTTTATATGTGTTATATATGAACAACTTTATTTAGGATAGATTGAACAATTATATCTATTGAACTAAATGCTAATTGCGAGGTAGAAGTCAATGATATTTACAAGAACATTTTTATTATTAATTGCTTCACCACATTTTATTTATTTTTTACTCACTTTTATCCTATATACTTAATGTTTTAATGCACAAAGTATGATTTATTTGTACAACCTTGAATTTTAATCATATTACTTGTCTTCTTTATGTGGAAAGTTATCTTGTATAATTATGTGTTGTTTTTGCACGCTGCCAACTGTACAGTCAAATTTGTTAAATCTTAAAAAAAACTACAAAAAAATTACAATTTCCTGTTAATAAACTAGCTTTCATAAACAAGTAAGAAGCCTGCAATTCTTGGCCTATTGATCTTTTTTATCGAATAGGAATTTATACAATTATGGAAACAGATGGATTTTGCTTTGTTTCATATAATCTTTATGATTGTTTTCAAATGTATTTATAGTCTAACAAATAGATATTGTTAGTTTTATTTGCCAAGACTGATCAAAATTTATCAAATTTATAAATTACAATGTGAATTACAATATAATTTTTTTAAATCTCACAGTATTGTTTAAACTTAATCTAAAAAGCTCCAAAAATGTAAAACTATAAATCTTCACTTTCTATTAATTGTGATACTTGTAATGAACCCACACAAGTACAACAAATGCCAGAGCAGACAGCACTCATGCCCACACAACCTCAGTGCACATCATCTTCAAACGGCATTCACTTTGAAAAATAAAAGTAATCTTCTTCTAAATGTCAGAGGAGATTTTCTTGCCAATTGTTGCCTCATTGTGAGACTGTTTCAATGTGGCCTTCAAGCTGATGTGTCTATACACACCTCCAAGTCTGATTAGCTTTCCGTTCCATTGAGGTTGAGAAGAGTAGACAAGGTTAACCTCTAAATTACTGTTGGTGGATTCACAAGTCTGCAGTTTGCCCTGTGTTTGAAAGGTTGGATTAATTGCTCTCAGAAATATAAAAGAACATAAAGATTGCTTTTTACAGTTAACCACCAATAACAACTTGATTGCTTCATTAAATTCTATTTCCCCCTGTGCTCCAATTTACGTTCTCGCTCCCGTATTGCATTGCTGCGCTTGTAATTAACATAAGCTTGTGTGAACTGAGGTTTGGCCCTATTTCTTTGACGAGGAGCAGACAGAGTTGTTTGCATAGCATTGCATTTTCAACCTTGGGCCTGTTTGTTATTTTGTAAAAGGTTTTTAGAGTGACAGGTTTCTCATTTCTCGCAGTGAATGAACTACACGGCTCTCACCAATTCAGTCCTAATAAGCCATACCAGCCATACCAACACACTTCACTTGCACTGACTGAATCACTGAAGCAAATCATTCAGAGCTCTCCTGCTCCTGTTAGCGTATCAGCCTGTGTGAGTGTGCTTTTGTGTGTGTGAGTGTGTGCGAGCGAGCGAGTGTGCACGCATATGAAGTCAAATCAAATGTATTCATGAAATCTCTTTTAACAACAGGTATGTAACAAAGGGCTTTGATGAGGAAAGGACACAAATTTAGATGAAAACTACAAATAAACAAAAGGAATACGCATTGAGTGTGTGTGTGTGTGTGTGTGTGTGTGTGTGTGTGTGTGTGTGCGCGTGTGCACCTGCATGTGTGTGAGTGCGTGCATTTGTGTGTGTTTGATGGATGTGAGGTTTAGTTTTGAGTCAGAGGCAGCAGCAAAAGCCGAAGTCTGAGAGTGTGTGTAGGATGGGCCTCCTACCACCCTCCCTGTCTCTCATCAACTGTCTCTCTGGCTCTCCTCTATCCCTCCCTCCCTTTTATGTGCCAACATGTCTTCTGAAAAGTGTTCATTAGTAATATTAATTCATGATTTCGACTTGATGATTAATGACTTTTCATGTTAAAGACAAACTGAACTGATGAAAATTATGTGTAAAACACACCATCAGACAGTACAAAGGACCATATACCGTCCAATATATAATCTGTATGTACTGCATCTTTGACTGTTTGTGTGCACATATATATGTGTGTGTGTGTGTATGTGTGTGCATGTTTGTATCCCTCACAGTGATTAAAGCAAGTGGGCGGCAGCAGCAACTGGTCTGCCTGTGTGGCTCTGCATAGCAGACATGTTTCTCACTGCTAGATATTACTCATTTCCTCAGCCCTTTGCACACACAAGTGCACACATAGATACACACAGACACACTCTTAAAACGCACACACACACACACACACAGTCACTCACACTCACACTCACATACACAACAGACAGAGACGGATAGCAGGCTCTCAGTTCTTTCCCTCAGTTTGGTGGGCTTGCTGGTGTTATTTCATGCGTACAGAGATCAGAGGCAGTGTGTAGCTGGAGGCTGCTGATATCTGCGGGTGTAACTAGCAGTGGTGCTGTGGAGGAGCAGTGTAGCACAGTGAGGAGCTGAGGAGTGGGTTGACCCTCTGGGAGGACTGGAATATGAATGACTGCCGACACTGGGACGCCTGCTCAGCCTGCACTAAGGTCAGTCTCACGTCACATCACAACAGCTACCAACTTCATCAACCTGTCTGCCTGCTCCTACCTTCTTTTACTTCTCTTTTGGATTAAAAGATTTCTATTGAAATTAGGCAAAAGTAGTGAGTAATATTCTTTAGTTCTGTTTTTGTGAGGTGCAGTCATGAGTGTAGAGGTACGTTTGATAGTTCTCCTGAGAAATGCATGTAAAGAAAAGGCGGGATGAGGTGGAGCTACATACATACAAATATATATATGTCAAATTTGACAATTTCTTGAGAGCAAGTTGACGAATGTAAGCATGTTTAATATACATTTTAATATACAAACAGGCAGTTTTAATTTTTATCAGTTTTATGCAAAAAAACTAAATTCTCTTTTTAGATCAATTGTATTTATGCTTACATAGAAAGCCAAAAGTCTTGAGGAGTATTTCATTGGAAGGAATGTGTAATATCATTATGCATGTGATCTGTCAGTTTTCATATATTTAAATGCGACCACAGTAGCTCCAGCTAAACTCCAGCTCTGTGTGCATGTCTGCACAGTGTAGGAGTATTCTGTTAGAAGACGTTTCTCTGCAAACTCCTCCACATGCACAATTGTGCTCTTTGTTTTCTTGTACTTTTTTGGCAAGTTTATATTAGGTCTATTTTAACAACCTTATCATAGTCGAAATGACACCAGTGTCAACTGAAACCTGGTTGTTTTTTTTAATTTAAGAAATCTGGATTCCAAGTACTTTCAAATAGTGTTGTTGCTAATTGTCAAAAGGTATATTTTAGAAAAATTTATAATTTTGTTTTTTCTTTCTATTTAGCAATAAACAGCTAAACTGTATGAATACTGATGCTATGTTACTGATTTTATCGGGCTGACACATTCAATATATTGATAAGATCATCTTAATAAATATGATTAAAAAACGTATTATTGTGGGGAAATTATTGATATAAAACTATAAATGAAGACGTGTATAGATTATCTAAGGAATTATTTCCAGTTTCTGCTGCCATCGGAAGGCCCTTTTATCTCAAGAGTATTATTTTCATGAAGCCCATAGCTGAATGGGTGCTTTCAGCCCACAAAACTCCATGTTGTCTTTCAGCTGAACTGAAAATATATCAAGGATATTGAACTAACAGCAACATGTTCACTGACCTAATAGTTGTCTGTCATAATATTTCCCACGTACTGCGTCACACCTATGCTGTCTGTGTCTGGGACAATGAATCCCCCTCCTCTCATCGCCCAGTTTTCAGTTTTCCACTCAGATGCACAAACAGCTTGCTCCACTCTAACACTTATTCTGTTTCTGGACCAAGTCACTTGATGAGCAACAGTTTACCCGCCCCTCCATGGAGTATCCCCATCTAACCTCTATAACCGACTGGATGTGTGTGTGGACACAGTTGCCATGGTGACAGTGGGGTGGATGGTGAGACGGCAGGGAGTTGGTAGGCTGTTGAGACAGACATGCGGGTGAGTGCGGGGCTGAGTGGCAGCATGGTGCTGTGGTGTTGTGGCGGAAGGAGCAGCGATGGTGGCGGCGGTGGTAGTGGTGGTGGTGGTGGTGGTGGAGGGAACAGCTGGGCTGGCGGCGCGGCAACCATCACTTCAAAAGAGCTCATTTAAAACGTTTGGAGAAGAATTAGTAGAGCTCCCCCGCACTTCTCACTGAATGAAACAAGGCTGCAAAATCTCTGACACATTCGAGGACTCAAACACAAACACACGCACACAAAGACCTAAACAAATAAACACATTCACACATTTCTCCCAAAAAGAAAAGTTGCACATGCACACAAACATGGCATTCATGCATGCACACACACACAAACAGTCACACACATTTCCCCACACCCCTGCTGTGACACATAATTAATATGCAAAGACACATATCCTGTATCCACAACAACTGGTGGTAATGTCAACAGTGTTTCTGTCAGCTTTTGGGTGGGTGGTGACCAGCTTTGACTATCACTGGGGGAGTAAGTACAGCAGCCTGAGGGAGTATTCGTGTGACTGTTGCTGTCCGTATGTGTGTGTGTGTGTGTATGCTTGAAAGAAAAGGGGTGGGGGGGTGGGGTGCTAGTAGTAAGCTTATATCAAATACAGAGAACACCCGGGGGTGTCGTGGGGGTGGTTCATGAAAGTGGTACAAAAACATATCTACATATTCCAATCATCCCCTGAGAGTCAGAGATGAAAACTCTCCTGCTGTGAGTGTTCTGTGTGTGTGTGTGTGTGTGTGTGTGTGTGTGTGTTTTTTTACACACATACACACACACACACATACTGCACTGCCTCTGAACTTCATTGGCTGCAAAATATATTTTTAGTCCACATGTAGGAGTAATGTGTTTGAATGAAACGTGTAAGTTGGGTAGTTTCAGTCCCACCGCAGTGCACATAGGTAATGACTAATTAGCGACAACTATCAGAAAGCTACGGGTTTCTAACCTTTTTAAAGTAGTTTATTTGAGGGAGTCACTGGCTGATTTCCGTCCATCTGTCTGATGCAACTGAATGTTTGTTTGCATGCCTGACCAGACAGCAAAGTCTCTACAACAACTGATGCTAGAACCCCGACAGACTGTCCTTTTTCTATGTTAACTCTTAATCCTCCTTACTTCTGTCTCGGTTGTCTCCCTCCTTTCGACTTACCTTATCTCTGTTACTGTCCTCTTTCATCCTCTCTCTAGGTGAGTGGTGCTTCAGTACAAAAGAATCAGCAGTGATCTGACAGTGATGCTGTGTAGCAGCCTTCCCGTCTGTCTGCGCCCCTCGTTCTCCCGTGAGGCCCATGTGACCTAGCCTACACCCACACACAGGGGGCCCCCACTTCTGCTGGAGCCCACCCATGAATCCCAGCCCCGACCGTGGCAAAGAGTGCCTCCCTCCCAAGAAGAGGGAGTCTCGGCAAGGATCCACAGAACACCACGTCCCTTCAGACGAGTTTAAACCCCCTGTGCCGCTCCGGAGTCGGACCAGCGCAGGGGGAGGGGAGGGAGGCAGGGAGGCCAGCGACAGGGACCGAGCTCTGATTAACCAAAACCTCCATCTCCTACATACTCCTCCACCCCTTCCTGCTGCTCCAGCACCAGGCCTTCCCCTGCCCCTACCATGGCACCTGGGCTACGCTCCCTCTGTCTCACTCCCCCTTTTCCCAGGTCAGGTAGGCGAGAGGAGGGGCTCAGGATCTCCTGCCTGGAGAGATGATCCCCTCTCCATGCCCCTGTCCCACCACTCCAGGTGGCTTAGAGGGGAAGCGCCTCTCTCTTTGCCACCTTCCCCCTCTTCCTCTTCCACTTCCTCCTTTAAGACGCCTTTCCCAGCCGATTCTAGAGAGATGTGGTCCTACATTTACACTGGGCGGCGGGACAACAGCTCCTCTATATTCTCCCCATCGTACTTGTTTAGCGACCCACTCTACACTCAAGATTCAAGCTTAGTTGAAGCAAGACACAGGTACCTGGGCAAGAGGCTGAACGGCCTGGATGGGCCAGGCAGCAGGACTGCCTCAACCTCCAGGCCTCTGCTTACAGGAGAATATGGGAACGATAGCAGCAGAACCAGGCTGGACGTCAGTCCACACAGCTCCCATACCAATGGTGGACGGAGACATCCCGAGGATCTAACGTCCCGTGTCCATTCTGGAGGGACATTTTTGTCAGACTCTCAAGCTCAGGAGGGCTCTGAGCCACATTCCTCACTGCAGGACAGACATCTGCATGGGATAGTTAAGACCAGCTCCAATTTACTTTCCACCAGTCCCCATCCCCTGGGACCAGTCCCTAGGGCAGGTAGAGGGGGACTATTGGACCCCTTAGGGGCCACACCAGCTGAAGCCCAGATCTACTACTCCTTGGGATCAGTGTGCCACCCCAGCCCTCAGGCCCAGGCCTACCCACTCTACAGCCCCTCAGGAACACCTACGTACAACCTGCACAGGGAGCCAGGCCCCAGGCAGCACAATCTAAGGAACTCGCCGCACTCACCCCTGGGTCTGCCTAACAGTCATGACAGGTCACAAAGGTACCGGGACAGAGACCAAGAAAGAGACAGAGAAAAAGTCCAACAAAGGGACAGGGAGCGAGGAAAAGACAAAGAAAAGCACCTACAACAGGACAAAGACCAAGAAAGAGACAGTGAGCGCGAGAGGCGATGGGACAGAGAAAGAGGGAGAGAGTTATCTCCTTCCCATCTTCACACCTCACCCCCAGGCCATCACCAATCTCCCCCTGCGCTCCTACCTCACTTCACCAAGGGTTCTCTAATTGAATTGGCCAGCGGGCGGTTGAAGCGAGTGGAGGAGCTGCGGACCGAGGACTTCCTGAGGAGTGCTGATACATCCACAGAGTTCCACCTCAGCACCTGCACTGTGCTGCTGATTTCCCCCAGCAGCTCACAGGGCTTCAGCCACCTGCAGGTCCACCTCACAGACCGCAACACTCAGGTCAGCTTTCTCTTTAGCTATATGCTTCAGCTTACACTCTACATTACAGAATCATCAAAAATGTATTGAATAATTGCATAACAAGATGAGTATTGATGCAAATCAGTTGCAGTTTAGCATGTAGCTGCCTTGATCATCTCATATTAAGACAGTCCAGATGAATGTAATTCTTTACACATATTATTACACCCTAAAGTCGGATTGTGGTGATAATAAGTGACATGAGAGACCTCTTGGTTAAGTGTGTAACAATGTTGTGGTTTTGTGTAGGAGTTACTGAAGGTCTTGGTGGAGTATCCGTTCTTTGTGCAGGACCGAGGCTGGTCTTCTTGTTGTCCCCAGAGAACCACACAGCTGTATGGCCTGCCCTGCCGTCAGCTCATGGAGGGGGATGTCTGCCTGGCTCTCACCCCCACACCCATCCAAACCCACCGGACACACGCGCGTACCGGCTCAAGCACTCATCGCACACAACTCACCTCCAGGGCTGCAGCAGAGTCCAGCAGCTCGCACAGGGAGGAGATGCCACCTCCCCCTCCTCCTCCCCCTCTTCCTCACCACCCACCTCCTACCGTGACGGCCCCTCCACGCGCTTTGGCTCCAGAACCTCCTGCCCAGGAGCAGCCACGTCAACGCAAACGCCGCTGGTCTGCCCCGGACACCCTTCCCTCATCTGAAACTGATGAAAGCCTCCTGGATTTACCTCATGGCTCCAAGCTAATGAAGTTGCAGTAGAAACTTGAAAATGCATATGTAAACATGCATACTTACATACACACATAAGCACATACACACCCTCCTTGTCTCTGTTGCACCCACCAAGACAAACAATGGAGAGACCTCAAGGCAGGGTTGCAGGGAAGGAATAAAAAACAACAGAAAACACAATTTACGGGTGTCCACACTGTTGCCCAAAATATTGACCTAGTCCAACTTAGTCTAGCCCCTGTTGCACCCCTCCTTTCCTTCCTTTCCTTTCCTCAACCTTAATTAGCACAGCCTTGAAAGGAGCAGCAGCTGAAGGATCTCTGGATGGCTCCTTACAGACACACTGAAGACATTTAGTGAGACAATCAAGCACTTGTCTGTGTTCACTCTGTTTTTGTAATGGTTGTCCCACACACCTACTTACTAACAGTGTTTTCTGCAGGGTATCCATTTTCAATCAGTGTTATGAAAGTAAACACTATTGAAGATTTGCAGATATATATGAACAAAAGTTGACTATATATATTACATTACAGATGTTATATACAGTAAATATGCTAAACAGATTTAATGCAATCTATCTGTCAATTTCGCAATGCATTTTTGTTTTCGTTTTTTTCTTGCTTCTGAGCCGATGCCTACATGTCGGCTTGGGCAGGCAAGGTGAATGTATGAGCAACTCTTCGCCTTTTTTATTCTCATCACTGGGAGTCATTTCAAACAATTGTTCGTCAAGGCATTACCGTCCAATATGTTCTTAACATTATCTCTGAGAAAGGGAGAACACTAATGAAAACTGCGTAACAGACAATCCCACCCACACAGACAGGTCTGTGCCACATCGCCTCAACACTCATGGTGTTTTTCCATTAAAAACTGAATGATGGAAAGAGTAAAAAGTGCAGTATGGCTGAAGAGTAATGGTGCTAATAACACGTTGGAACATGATGCTTTGTGAATACTCTTGACCCCTGTGTACTGTACGCTTCTGTTCCCATCTCATTTTTTACGTACTGTATGTTTGAAGGCAGGGAAAATGATGAAAGTATTTTAATCTCAGATACGGGTATCTCATCTGATTCAGCACACTCTCTCACTTTAGTTTTTGTGTTTTTTTTATTTTCAAAGAGAACCTTACCTGTTGATTTTTCTTTTTAAATGTCATAGCTACAAAAATGTATATTTTTAAAAATTGTGAATCTGTTATATGATGTTCGCTAGAAATAAAGGAAAAAAAGCTTTATAGATTTAATGAAAGGTGTCAATTTATTCTATCTTAGAATAACTTGTAAAATACTAAACACTTTATGATTTAATACATATGCTGAATATGAGATTAACAAAAAAATGCAGTATGCTGTCAGCATGGTTTTTGGGGTTAAACAAGGTGTTTACTTTAACAGCAGCTGACAACTCTTGACAGTTACATGATGGATGTGAAAAAGAAATCAATATTTGGTCAAAATAAAAGAAATTACTTTACATTTCCCTTTATGCATTGTGGTTAGGTCTATAATGCAGCGTCTCCATCATTTCTTCATCATATATACATCTTCCCAGACGATGCTCTGTATTTGTTCTCCGCTCTTAGTCTTTCATACTGATGACAGCGAAGGAATAAAGCTTCAGTATTCCACTGTTCATGGCTACCCTGGTGCAGGGTGGATTACCCTGTCTTCCTACATCTTCTCACCCTCTGTGTTGGAGGTGGGAGTCGGCTGCCGCTCCTCATTCTCTCCCAAGTTGAACCTCTGCAGCAATTCCACTGCAAACAAGGGCACCACCTGGCCAGCAGGACACAGTGTAGTACACAATCAGTATACTTATGAGGACCTCTACTGGTGGTTCAAAATACTACCACAGGGATCATTCACACAGGAATTATAAGGTTCTGCCTGGAAAACTAAAGAGTTGACATACCTGTGTGTCATAAAAAGCAGACAAAACTTACAATATAAGTCCAAGATCAAGGTGTTTGGCATTTGAGATATTGACATGTTGGATCAAACCTTTGACATCAAATCATACTGACACCTGTTCACATCACTCTAGTCTGAGTGTAACTCTGCTTTCCCTTACTTCATTGAAAAAAATACACACATTTAAATGACAAAAACCTGCAGGTATGAGAGAGAATGAAATAAATCACTTTTAGTTCATTTGAATGTACAAAACACATGCACATTATTTTGTCCAGGTGCTAAGTCCAAACATTCCCCCCAAAAAACTGTAATTGTGATTAAATTGTCCCAAGAATCACAGATGAATCTGTATCTGATGAGTGTTGTATTGTATCTAATGTGATAAATTAGACATTTTAAAGAGAACATCCAACAGTGTCTAAACTGAATTCTAGATTTACAGAGCAAAAAAATAAAAAATGTAAATATGACACTTTATCTACAACAATAATCTACATATATATTATGGGTAAATGTTCCACCCACCCGCGCCATGATCAGCTTCTTGGTTTTAGGTACGTTGGGGTCTGGATATTCCTCTCCGAAGCAGAGTTCAATCTCGTAGGAAGGTGTAGATCCCTTCCCCTGTAAACAGCTCTGGAGCTCTGTACACAAACATTTTATATTGGAAAATTTAGATTTGATCATATAGAAATATTGCTTCTTTGCATAAAGAAATAATTTGACATTTGTCATTATTTTTTCTCTCAAGTATCCCAAACAATCTTTCTCTCTTTAAATAAATCACATTCTTTTCCAGCTAGAGTTATGACTAACTTGTAGGTAACGAATTCAAACAGCTTTTTAGTAGCTGCTATTGTGGGATTTCTTTCCTGTTCTGTTAAAGTATGCACACACTGCCTTACCGCTGAGAAATTTTGGCATATCAAGCAGTTTGAAGGTCTTTTCTCGCTCAAGTTTGTTGGGTCGGTCAGAGTGTTGGGCCATGGGACCACTCCAGTACACCCTGCCCTGGCAGAACCGCTTGATGAACACCCCATCTGGGGCCACCCATAATAGAACACCCCTCTCCAGATGACAAAGAAGCCGGCTCATTGCTTCAGCCATGCTTGACGGCAGGGATACAGAGGCTGGGGAAGGGAACGAGAGCTGCTGGGCAGTGCAGGGCCCGTAGATCCGTTCGTTTCCCACGGGGACACAGCCCTGCAGGATGAAGCACCCATCTGGGCTCCTGGTGATCATTTTGATCACCCTCTGGCCGTGGTACAACAACATCACCTGCATACGAAAGTCTGTACACACAAAATACACCTTGAGTTCCAGGTCATACAGTGCAAAGGCCAGTGACGTGTCCAGTTGGTTTTGTTCCTGTGCATAATACCATAAGCGTACTTACCTGATACAGTAAGTGCAGAGCTGATGAAGGTTATAGGAGCAGGGAGCTGATTTTGAGGTTTCTTTCCTGTGAGCTCACAATACATGTGCTCCCTCATCAGATCATCTGAAGCAGAATAGAGACATAATTCAATCAGCATTTCTCAATACTGTATGAATATTGCAAGATTAGATTGTTGTTGTTTTTAAACACAAGTAAAGTTTCTACCAACATGTACATGTGGGCCCAATATAAGTTAGTAATGGGGTGGCATTTAGGTCCAATTTGAGCAAACCGAATGTGGTCCATAAATATTTATTAATTGGATCCATTATAGGCGCCATATCTGTCCATGTGGGCCAGAGATTGGGCAAAGGTGGGACACCACCTGGACACCTTGTACACCTGTACAAAATTTCATGGCAATCCATCTAATTGTTGTTGAGGTATTTCAGTCTAGACCAAAGTGGTGGACCGACTGACGTTCCACTATCATGGCTAAACATAGATTTTAATGTTCATGCTAGTTAATGGTAACCCATAAGACAGCCACACTCAACAACAATATCCTACTTAGAGTCCACTTTTTGCCAATGCAAGCGCAACTTGAGGCCTGCATTTGCCCAATTATCTCACATACTGTGAGGGGACACAAAAAATGGCCTATGTCATGCTTAGTGAGAATATCTCACAATTACCCACATGAGGTAAATGGAAAAATGCTATCAGGCTCTGTTTGGATTGCTCAAATGAGATCGAAATGCCAGGCCAAAAGAATACTATGCCCACCTGGATATTCTGATTGGGATCAAATTTACCATTTGATGACTTGATTATTTGAGTCTACTATTCTTTGCTTTGAGGGTTTCAGGTATACTCTGCTTAATTATTGCTAGTTGTAAAACAAAATTACCTGAAGATTACCTGTAAAACCATAGAGGAGGATTAGACCCTGCTTTCTGACATCTATGGGCATGATCCTCTATATTAATTTCATAGAACAGTACCAGTATGTGTGTGTAACCCTTACCAGTCAATGGTTTTTCTTCTTCTTCTTCTTTTTTACTTGCTTGAAATGATTCCTTTTGATAATGAAGCTACAGAAACAGAAACAAAAAAACACAGCATGGGGTTCATAAGGATCACATCCCTTTTTTATAAGATCAGATCAGTTTAAACTGATAAAAATTCTGATTAAACATCAGAAACAATGAGCTTTATTTATTAAGAAACTGGTCAGTGGTCTTAGCATGAGGTGACTGAAGTCAACCTCTGATGGACAACTGCCCACTGTATAAGCAGTATATAATCTACTATCAAGTATTGAGCAAGTTCAGTGTTACAGTTTGTCATTGTCTAGCTAATTGGCTCTATGCAAGCTCTATTAGCTTACCTGTTTGTCAAGACAACCCGGGCTCCTTGCAGACCTCTTAGCATGGATGATCACTTGATCTTTTGTCTGGGGAAACTCTGAGAAGAGCAACAAGTGGGACCAAACATGAAAGAGTCAGATACTACCAACTTAGAAAAACACCCCAAAAAAGACAGTTAATACAAAAGATGACTTTTTATATATTGATAAAAAGCTGATGGAAGAATTATGTAAAATAATAATAATAATAATAATAATAATAATAATAATAATAATAATAATAATAATAAAGTAATTTTATTCATGGTTTTGTTGGCTTTGATTTAAGTTTATTTTGGTGCAATCTTTTGAGGAGTGTTGAGGACACCGCTGATCAGATATAATCATTTAAAGGATATGAAAGGAAAGGAGCAGTTTTCTTTGTTTTTACCTGCTGGCCTGGCTGGAACATTGTCGTGCTGGATAAGGTAGACTTTATAGGGTTCAGTGATGTCCAGCTGGTTGCGTTCAGGGACCTCCTGGAAGTCTGTGCTCTTGTTGAGTGCACAGCGGAGACGGGTTTTCCACATAGTGGGGTCAGCTTTATCTCTCCCCTCCCTGTACTTGCCCTTGTACACAGCCCAGGCCTGAATGTGAAGATTGAAATATTATATGTTTATGCATAAATAGATAAGTGAACCGAACAAGCATGATTGAATAAAAAATATAAATTATTGTGGAAGTTGTAACAACTGGTAAACTACATATATTTCAACAAGTGCACAATTAGTTGCTGCAATTCATTGATAAGCAGTGTAATTTTCTTCATAGGGAACGTATCCCTGAAATATACAGCATGTTGTTCTGTTTAATTATATTATTAAATATCAAATCTATCCAGTAGATTGTAAAACCCAAAAAACTGAATGTGTGCTGAAAGAAATGAATTACTAGTCACCTGTCTGTCTTGAAATTGTGAGTGTATTTAACTATTACTGAATAAATAATTCAGATTATTCATTACATGCACTAACATAAGTCTCACTGAATTATCGTCAGTAAACTTGAGAAAATAAGTTCAGTAAACTTAAGCCAGCAATTGTTTAGGCTATTTATTGAGTGCCTTTCTGGTCCATTCTCTCTGTAGTGAAGGAGTTCCAGGTTTCGTTCCACATGCACTAGCATCATTACATATCTGTTCCTGTACTTTTGAAATGGTCATTTGTGATGACATGAAAATGTAAGCTATACTGAAACTAACAACCTTATTATTTACGGTATAAAATGTGAAATGAATGAATTACATATACTTTGACACTGACTACTGTATAGTCTACTAAATAGGCTACCTTTAGGTGAACGAAACCAACGGAACTAAAATCAACAGAAAGACAGAAGTCTTTTAGCTTCATTCATTCATTCATTCATTCACTCTTGCCTCCCAGTGACTATTAAGAAGTAATAAAGTATCTATAGACTCTAAAGCTACATTAGCAGAAAAGTGACAATTATTTCCCCAGTGAAATGAGTGAAGAAAATGTCTCTCGACACTATTCCCCACAGGTTAAATATATATTACTCTATAGAAATATCCAACACTTATGCAACACAGATGGCAACAGAACATTACAAGGAAGAGGTAACTTCTTATTATCAAAGTGTTGGGGCTTTTTTAATATTCAACGCCACATGCACAATTTAACTATACTTTCAGACTTTTGAAAGAGGGTAAACATTACAATACGACCTGCATTGTGTCAAGATACATTTATTTATTATTATTTAAATACATGGGAAACACTGTTGTCTCTTTGCTATTTGAAACCGCTGACACCTTTGATAACTGATCAGGAGTCAAAGGAAGCCTACAAAGCATCCCTTGTAAATATTTTAAAATAGCTGTTGAGTAAGTGTGCAAAATTAACAGGAGTTTTACTTCGGTTTAGCAACAGGCTGGGCTGTACTAGCCTATATTTTACTTTATAGCCTAATAGGTTATGCAATTAACATATTTCCAAAGTTAGTAGATCAACATGATGAAACAGCAGCTAAGGTTTTATCTGTATGGACGTCACCGTGGTCTCAAATCAATTTAGCCAAAAAGGGAAATATTGCTTAAATCCAACAGTCGACTCTACCTGGATCAGTTTCCTCCTCTTAATAAACTCAAAACATCCCAAAATTATATCTGACCATAACTTCCAACTGAATCCACATGATATGTTTAATAACATGAAACAGACTGAAAGTGTCGACCTTAAAGAGAGCTGCATCCGCCGTCTGTTTGTAGTCCTTCTTAGCTGCGTGCTTCCAGGGGATCCTGAACATAGTTTTGCCCTCATCTTCCCAGCACAGTCCTTCATATTTCCCACTCTCTATCTGCGCTATCAGCCACTCTTTCATGTGCATCTTGGATCCTTCTTCCATCTTCAACACAGACTTACAGGAACAAAACTTGTCAGAGATTGAACATGTGCAAAGTGGCTCGAAGAGTTTAATCACGTCCACACCTTGCAAACGGAAGAAAATATCAATATTTTATTTGGATGCCGCTCAAGCTTCGAAAAATGATTTGAATCACAATAGAGTAGTCTAATGATACAATGAAAGGTATAAAAGTTAGACAAACAGACCTCGCCGCAAACTTAAAAGCAGAAGTCCTTAACTAGAATTAAGAGCGCTCGAAGGAACGAAAGCGAAAGCTTTAAGCTTATTTGATACTTTCGGTTTCCCCCTTCTGCTAGGTTGCAGCGAAGGTTTAATCATTTCCAAGTAAGGTGTGTGAGGGAGGGTGATACACGAGCAGGTCACTGAGTTAAATATCAGTCAGACTGTCTTTATGTGAAAAACATTCATAGCAAAGTAAAGCATGGCTTCACCCTTTATTAAGTTATATGACACTGGTTACAAAACTTAGACTTTATCTGGACTTTTAAGGAACGTTCCCCATAGAGAAGGCCAAATCAGTAAAATCAGACAAAGGGAATGATAGTGTAAAGACAGCTAACATTTGTAGTTCCGAAACTACTAAATAAAACTAAGTTTTCTTAAGAGGGACATGCTCCTGTCATTTGCCCCCATCGAAATTAACACGTGGGAAACCGGACAGCACCAGCAAGCCAGGCCAGAATGAAGTACACAACTCCCACACAAAAACAGACACAGGCCTACTTGTAAGAAACATAACGAAACGTTCATGTGAAAATGAAAGTATGTGGGTGTAATGGATCTTTTTTTTTCATGGACTCCTCCTCCGTATTCTCGTCCTCACAGGGTTCATGCTGCTGACTAAAGATGTAGTAATTTCTTCAGATCAGTTAATGAACGTGAGCAGGCGGTCAATTCAAATCCAAAGTAAGAAATGTGTTCAGAAAGGGCTCACTGCACGTGTGTAAACAACACGGTAAGGTTTCCCCCAGCAGAGGGCAGTGCACATCTGTGTTGCCTATCCCCACACAAAGTGATCTATGTGTTATTTGATTAACCAATCCACTGTGCGCGAGAGACAGATTGCGTTCAAATGAACATCCATTAATGAAGAGGATGCAAAAACACCCTGTTATTAAAGTCCAGGGCTCATCTGTATTCAAGCGTCATTAGCTTGAAGAGGCCTGATCACTTAGCTGGTTTGTGTCTGGTACTGTCAGGGGAGAGTTGCTTTACAGGGATTTTTTCACATACTGGAAAACATTATGGCAAAAGCCTGTATGCAGGTGGTGTTGGTTGGTGTTAACGGCACCAAGTGAGCAGAAGAACAGCAAATAGATATCACTGAAAAACTCCCAACACAGCAGTCTTGTAATCAATACTTTGAGAAATGCACAACTTTTAATGTAATTTCTTTCAGTATGACGAATTGTTGCTCCTCTGTAGAAATATTAGAAATACCTTTCAGTATATCAAGTCCAATACAACAGCACTAGAACCAGTCTAAAGAAATACCATAGAACTTAATAAACAGTTATTTTATGCAGTGTCAACAATTAAAAATGATGAATAAAAGATAAATGGATAGTTAGGTTAGGTATTGGATTGTACTAAGCCCCTCCAGCAGTGTTTTTGAAAAATGTAAAAAAAAATTGTACAGAACCACTCACACAAGTAGCCAGGATAAAATCCACTAAACGCTATGCACAATACCGCTATACAGTTCGTACTATATAATGTCAAATGCTCTGTATAATGCTCTCATTACATGTAGTCAATATGCTTTACATTAAAACGCATGTAAAACATCCACCCACCTAAAAAAGGAAAGAAAAAAAACCCACAGACAAACCACACGGTGCACATACAGACGTTCACTTTCTCACAATAACTAATCATAAGCCCGAGAAAACAGAAAGGTTTTCAGTTTGCTTTTGAACAAACAGACAGACAGCTCTCAGGTCAGCAGGTAAAGGATGTAGCTACAATCCAAGCAAATATTTGTGTGGGAATGTGAAAGAAAGTGCAGTACCAGCATGTGTCCTCCTTCAGCTAGGCAATTTAATTCTGCCTTTCATCCAGATTAAACAACACATCTGAAGCTTTTTTTGCTTTTTTCCCAATTTATTGTTGTACCAGTTCAGCAGTAAAACATGGCTGAGACATCAGAGCACGCTGTAGAACATCTTAGCCAGCTCTCAATAAATAGACCTTTTAAATATGACAGATTGTATTACAGCAGAGGAATATAAACCTGAAAATGTCTAACACACAGAACAAGATGCTTCGTACGAATCCCCCCCCCCCGGCAGTTCAGCTGATTGTTTCTATAAAAATGTGCGTATATGTAACAGCTTCGACTGATGAAATATGTAGACGTTTCCACAGGTCCAAGTTGTCATAAATTGCCTCCCACCGCACCTCACTGTGTAGCGCACGTGCACACGTGAGGCAGAGAAGAGGCACATCGAGTTTGAACTCAACGCCTATGTCAGTGTAGTTTTCTGTCAACTTTGCTCTCATTTCCTGTCTGTGTGTACCATTGTGTGAAAGAAAACAGGCAGCATTACATACAGGAGAAAACACAAACCCAAGTGACATTCCAGGAAATAAATACACGTCTTGCTTTGTCAGAAAGAAAATATTTACACAGTATTATACATTGAAGAAATTCAGAACATCCATCTGGGTCTCTCAGTCATAAATATATATATATATATATATATATATATATATATATATATATATATATATATAATAAAATCTACAGTAAAAGAAGAAACTACAATAACAATTATTGAAATAAAAGATTGTTGACTGTGAATGAATATACAGTACAATCACTGCTTTTAATGTCTTATATACACAGTAGAAAGCACAAAAATTAGTGTGTGTGTGTGTGTGTGTGCAGAACTTGATTAAAATTACTTCAGGACAACCTTGAAACTGTAACAAGAGTTCTGAGAGAGAACTCTCAGAACATTCATAAAATACCTGTGCATGTACTATATTTTGTAATCTGTTTTCAAGGTTTCAAATGTAGCCCTCTTTACTTGTGTGTGTGTGTGTGTGTGTGTGTATGTGTGTGTGTGTGTGTCTATGCGTTTGTATGTGTGTCTCTATGTGAAGATGCTGACAGTTTAGTGGCAGCCACAAGCTCTGACCACCATGTTGCGGTATTTCTTGAGAATGACGTTGGAGCTGTCGTCAAAGTAGAGCACTGAGATGGCGTGGAGCTGTGTGGGGGCACAACAAGGCTTAGGAACCGTGTCCGGGTTAATAAAATGAACCTGGGAAGAATAAGGGGAATTCAAATGTTAAATTCATTGTTAAAAAGTATCACACAAGGTCATATATTTCATCTAAGTACTGTGGAGAAAAAAGGCTTGAAAATGTTGACTTTATCCTGTGTCACATCACTGATGATAGTTTCCTCTAAAATACAATCCGCAACTGTTGTGGACCATTGAATACAGTAGTTCCAACAGCCGCTACATCATCCTGACAGTTGATGAGATGATTAGACTCTTAACATGACTGCTGGCTTTTTGCTCCCTGCATTCATGGTTACTCACAAGGGTTTGCACAATGGCATGGTTTGTGGCGTTCATGTAGGAGTTCAGTGGGAAGGCGCACTCTCCCTCGCAATAGTACGCCGCATATCCTTCTGGAGCAATGATCCAGTCCTGAGAGTGGGGAGGGAGACAGAGAGAAATGGTTGGAGAATTGGGAAAATGTTATAGTGCGTTGAAAACAGAAATGCAGGGAGAAAATGTGGGAGAAAAAGATCAAGAGAGACAAAGAATGGAGCAGAGAGGTCAATGCAGCCAGTAGTCAGGCAGTCAGGAGTCACTGTCGGCACACGGTACAGACTTTGAGATGGATCTGGCCCACATACGGCTGCATTTATGTAGATGTGGTTAGGATTTGCCACTGCAGACTTGGGACAACATGGGTTACATATCAGCTCCAGTGAGCAGCACTTGAGCCAGATTTGGGCCAGTGCTGGAACATGGAAACATACATTTGGTTTTAGAAGTAAAGGGGGACACAATGTCAGTTTTCAAAGTCTGACACTGTCTGACACATCACCCCTAAAAGTATGCTGAATTATCTATCAGCAGTTCCTATTTGCAATGTACCCATGGATGTACAGACAACAATAACTGGATGACTTTAATGCTGAAGAAAATATAAAAATGTGATGATTGGCAAGTTATGGACTTATAAGGAGCATCTCTGATTTCTAAGCAGATTTATAGATGTTTAATTGCGATGGACATGGGAAGTAATGATATGCTCAGAAAGTGTAAGTCACACAGAATCTAAACATATTATGTCTGCTTGTAAGTTCAGCTCTGACTGAGATATGACTCAGAGAAGAAGAACTATTTGTGTGTAGAACCTAAATAGCCTCCATGAGCTGTGTCACAACCACTGCTGCTACCATGTTGGTGAGTGAGCCAGATGGGTGGTTGGTTACCATTTTTTCTTTAATAATGATAATAATCTAACAAAACAATTAGAAATACTATGTAATGGCTTAACTATAATCCTACTTTCTTGATAGGGATCTAATAATAGATAATGTTGAATTTACACATTTACTAAAAGAGCAGTGTCCTATTACTCCCTTATCTTTACTTCATTTAGGAGAATATCATAATTACACATTGTCATCTGTTAATCAAAATATAATAATAATATAATATATATAACTAACTGAATTAATTGACTGATTGTATCAGTTTTACATAAACGTAAACAAATGTATTTTTTTCAACGTATGCAAAAAAAGTCATACGTTTATTGCCCTAAGCATACAAATGAAAATTACCCAAAGAGTGCATTTTGTAAGAGAACACAGTTTAGAGATTTTGTTTGATCCCCCAAATTACACCCATGGTCTCAAGTATTATGTGGACTCATTCTAGTGTTTCATTTATCAGGATTCTGGGATAAAACCAGCAACCAGGAGTGTCTATGTTAGGTTTCTGTTGCGACTACCTGGGAGAGGAATGCTTTTCATACCTGCCACCCCAAGTCCCTGAAACTGACGTAGAGCTCATGCTTCTTACACGCCTGCTTCTGATCAGTACTGCTGTTTTCTAAGGAAGAAGACAGACAGAGAAATACAGAAAGAGATTACACTTCAGTACATGTGCTATTATCCCATTCAGCTACAAGAGTAACTATTTACTGTAGCCAGACCCCAAATTAGACAGAAATGATAAAGAGCAGACCAAAACACAGCCAGTATCCTCATACAAAACATTAACATTTAAACAATGGTTGAGGGAAATCACCTCCAGATACAGCAGTAGTTTGGTAATTGTTTCAAATGAATGGGCCTCCCTGCTTAGAGTCACTCTGCTGGGCTTTGAGTTTCCACTGGATGAAACAGATGTGCACACAGAGCAGGCTCGCACCTTTTTTCATAACTCAAGTCTTTATTTATTCTCTCTCTTTCCTTTTCACTCATTTCAACATTTATTTTCCCCTTTACCCCATCCCTGTGTTGAAAAAAGAACAGTCTGTCTTCTATCTAATGGTATCTCTCCCTCTTCTCCTGTTGACCTCTGGGGCTCTGTGGTACATTTGTTCCTGAGAGCGGCTCATATTGGAAATGATCATGAGCGACTGGTTTTCATCATCCAGTTAAAGAGCACTGCTATCCAAAGTTCTAAACAAGTCCATTTGGCCCATGTGTTGTGGCCCCGGTTTCCCCACAGCACACCGCAGATGTGTTCTGCCATAAAAGCCTCCGCTGCCTTACCTCCATGCAGGGAACTTGGCCCCAACTGTTCTGTAATGCTTGTGTAAATAAACAAAGACAGCAGAGGGATATTTGAAGCTCAGGCATTACAGTCTAATGTTTCAGCGCTTCACATAAACACAGCCCTCTCACACCTCTAAAACAAAGTCCCAGAGTATGCATCACATGTTTAGTTGTGCAAGAGTCAATTCAATTCCAATGGCATGCTTTTGTTTCAGATATATTGTATATTTGTGGCTGCTTGTGAATGTTTGCATGTCAATACTGTACGTTTTGGCCCTTTTACTATAAAAATATAGATACATATCATATGTGCCCCATTCCATGGATTCCTCACATAGCCAACAAAAAAATTAGGGATTGACTCAACAACACAACAGCACAAATCAGCGCTGACTGTATACAAAACACACTTTGCATATTTACCTACAACATTGGCTACTCTGAATGTCTCTTGGCTCTTTGCCCCTTTGGAGCGGTTGGGGTTACGCTGTTTGTTCCCCCCTGATGCTGAGCGGATGCTTCGCAGGTGCACCTCAGTGGCTTTGAAGAAGGCCACCATGAAGGGCTGTTTATTCTGAGGCCCACTGCGACCAATCAGCCCTGCCACACGAGGATTGATACTTTCTCCTGTAGGGGGAGACAGAGAGAACAGTACAACAGGTGTTGTAGGTGCACAGTAATCTAGATTTCATTCATACAGGGTGATGTATAAGGAGACAGGAAATGCTTTTGAAATCAAATGAATGTGTGCCCACTTGCTGTGTGTGTGTTTATTTTGCATGTGTGTGGTCCTCTCTTTTCCCACTGAAGCCACTTTTGTCCTGTCTATGATGCTGCATTCAGTTTTGCAAATGAGATTTTCCTCTGTGAATTCCTTTCCCTTTTCCTCATCTCTTTTCAACCTCTCAAATGCCAAGAACAAGCGTAGCACTGAACATCAAAGCCTCTCTACTTGTGTTTGTGCGCGTGTAATGTGTGGGTATGTTCATGCATGCGTGTGCATGTGCACTCCAGCAGGGTCTATCTAGTTCTCACAAAGAAGAATGTGTGTCAGATCACTGTCTGGTGGTAAATCAAGGCTTCTGGTTGCCGCTGGCGACGGGATGTCCCATGAGCCTGTCTGTACATGCTCACCCATAACCCTTCATACCCGATCTAACACACAAACACACACTCATGGATACAGTCTCTCCAGCACTCCCCTGCCATAACAAGAAAGCAATACACTGTCTGTTTTCCTCACCTAACATGTAACATCCTGCCATCCTGTGAACGATAATATTCTCAAACACGCTCTTTAAATTCACACTGTTTGTTGATAAAGTTTTCCACTGACTAACATCCAAACCTTGTGATGACAAACTCCTGCTGAGATGTTATCCTGAGGATAACGCAGTGTATTTTTTGCCTGCGTTCTAATGATGCTGAGGGCATGACGGATGAAGACGGGGTTTGAATGACTGATGATGAATGATGAGGAGCAGGGTTTGATTTATCTCTGCTGTGTACACACAAAGAATGAATCAACTGATTCTTTGGCCCTCAAGAGACTAGCCATGAGGTAAGCTTGTTATATTAAAACGCAGACCTTCGTGTTTACAAGTCTACATTACAGTGATTTAAATAGCAGATTTGGTTTGTTTGAAGAACAAGTTAATGTGATGTTTTATACCATAGTTTCTACATGGTTAACCTCAAGGATTGAGGCAACTAATTACATTTTCTTTTGTTACTGGAATTAAATGTTTTCACCTAAGTAGTGTTGATCACTACATTTTGAATCAAGTATAAATGCTATCAGCTACACAAATCCTCTATTACTTTTTACACTTTACAATCTAACTCGAGCTCAATCCGCTTAGGAATCTTTACTCTTAAACTGAATTTTAGACTTTAATTCACACTTGCAATACTTTAATTCGAATAAAGATAGTTACCTTTTACCACTATGTACCACCTGTACAATATAACCCACAGGAATACAACAACCCTGCAATAAAACACATCTTTGGGAATCTTAATAGTTCTTGTTTATACTGTCAGCAGGATGTTGATTCATCGCTATGGTCTTTTATCTGGTTTCTCATCACATCATCTTTGTACCTTTGTTCTTTATCTCATGAATTTTCTTCATCTTCAGCTATCTATCTCTGTGCAAAACACGTCACACCAGTAACATGGCCACCTGTGACGTCCTACGTGGCAAGGAATACACTGATCTGAGTGACACTCACCATTCGTGCTCTCCAGGGCCAGCTGTAGACCCAGGTTGTTGGCAGGGTTCAGGACCCAAAGGTTACTGGTGGCTGTCACGTCAAACACCAACCAGCCCTCCTCTGCTGCCCAGATCACCCGTGAGTCCAGCAGAAACAAGTCTGACTCTCTGGAGAGGACATGGAAGAAAATAAAAGTTAACACTTCAACAGGGATTATATGCACAATTACAAAAGACAGGTTGATCCATATGACAGAGTTTAAAGTTAAGTGACCGAAGCACAAAGCAAAGTAATGAAGTGAAGAGAGGGAGTCAGAAGAGTGTGACGGAGCGAAACAAAGAGAGAAAGATGTAGCCAGAAAGAGAGTGAGGGAGGGAGGTGGGGAGGGCTCCAGATGGTGAGGCCCAGGGGACCACTTCATTTTCTTAATTGACAATAATGGCTTTATAAATGACCGGTCCTTTCATACACTACACACAGTCCATCATTGGCTGGAATTTTGTGGGAGAGCCAGAAAGCCAAAGAGAGAGAGAGAGAGAGAGAGAGAGAGAGAGAGAGAGAGAGAGAGAGAAACACAGCTACCAAAGAGGAAAACACTGTGTGAAAAGTAGCAAGTGAAATAGTGCATATCCAAGCCAGTCTTATTGTCCAACCCTGAACTCTGGATTTTCTACTCTTTCACCATCAGAGACTAAAATCCCTTGTTCTTCATGTGGCCATTCATGTATCACGACCTATTTTCTGACTGGGCAGATAATGTGTCACAGAGCTCTGGTTCATTCATGTACCCAGGCTCGTCTCTGGCAAAGGAATAAATGACTGTGTTGTTCCCACTGGACAACAGAAACCTTTAGGAGGGGTCGAAGAAAGCAGGACATGGGCCAGTCCTGAGTTACATACACCTTCCGGATGGCCCAGATTAGCCACATGGAGAAGGTGGGGCAAAGACCTGTTCTGATTAGAGAAGCTTCCAGATAAGGACTTCAATTTAGGTGATGACATTAATTGTCAGTCCAAAACCCAAAGATATTCAATTAATAACAGGCCTTTTCCACAAATACATTTTGAAATGTCACAATAGGAAAAGCACAGATGTAAATACTGAAATGAATGATGGATGAATTACATTTAGCTGCTTTAGTTTTGGGTCCTGGAATTGTGCATGCTGGCACACACTCATGGCTGACTGGGAGGTGCACTTGAATATAACAGAGCCATTGTTAAAGTTATTACCAACACCTGTGCTTCTCCGACTATGACAAGTCAGAATGTCTGCTATGAAAAAGGCCTATGATATAAAACAGAGAAAAGAAGCACTTCCTCACATTTAAGAAAATGGAACCTACAAATGTCATTTCTTCAAGATAAGTTAAGATAAGTTACTTTGGACTAAAAGTCTACCGTCACGCTCTGTGAGGCTGAACCCTGGCACAGTCGTGCTGTGAACTAAATTACAATATCAGCATGCTCACAATGACAATGTTTTCATAATGTTTACCATGTTCATCCTTTTGGTTTAGCTTGTTAGCATGCCAACATTTGCTAATTAGGGCTGAACATTAGTTTTGCAAGCATTCGGTTTCAAACCAAAGTATTAAACAAATAATATTTTCAATATTAATATTTCAATTCAGCCATTGGGGGACATTAATGTCTGTTCCAAATTCCATTGCAATTCATCCAATTGTTGTTCATTTCACTAAAGACGAAAAATGTCAACCTCATGGTGGAGCTAGAGAAAAAGAGGATTTCAGCACTATTCCAGATACATTCTACTTGTTGGTTTAAAATATTAAAACATCTTTGATGCACAAAGACCATTTACCAATGCTTACCTATCAGAGTGTTCCTCCAACACCTGGTAAACACTGATGCGGAAGGTCTCATTATCGTAACGTTCGTGGATGAAGTCTTTATATATCCGAAACTCAGCGGCAGTGACCGCCTCACCCTCTGGGATCTGTGATAGGTCGAATCTGAACTCTCTGTGATGCCGCCGCACTGGTAGGAACTCCTTATCGTGCTCCACTGCAAAAAAAAAAAAATGTGTGCATGGAGACACAGAGGGGTAATGTTGAACATGTGAACCTAAAATAAATTGTATGGTACTGAGTTGCATCTTACAGAGAAACAAAACATTTATTCTTCCTTCATGGTCCGTCAACCTCGGTTGTTAGCAAGGAGCTGACATAGCTTGTCAAACTCTGGGTCACTCCCAAATTAAAAACATATATAGATATGCTGTACACATGTTGGCTTATGATTGAAACATTTATGAGGACTAGCACTAGGAGCAATGCATCTGGCACACACTGAACCAATGATAGAGAGATGCAGGCAAACTCTGACAGCTTTATGAGCCCCTTTCTTCTCCCTCTCTTCCTTTCATAGCCCCAGAGAGTCATTCAGTCTGCCCTTCATCTGGTTCTCATGAGTTGGGGCTTCATGTTTGGTGTACCCCATCCACATACCCTGCTCTCTCTCATCCCCACATTCTAGCTTTCCAACCAACCCCCTGCACCCCCAAGATGTAGCCCCCCTGACCCTGCTCCTCTCATGTCCCAGCAGGACATCCCAGAGGTCAGCGCCTTGTCTCTCATCATCTCCTGGCTCTCCCGCCACCTCCCTCTTCACCAGCTGTCAGACAGACCCCACACACGTACAGACATCCATACATATACATGACATTTACATATAACAGATACATTAAGACACACACAAACACTATATGATTTATATGCTTGCAAAAACCATGAAAAGAATAAATTATGCAGCCAGACCCCGGTGACGGTTCGACCTTCTATATAGTTTAGTGCTGGTTTTATTCATTGATTAATAGACCAAAAAGGAATTGACAACAATTTTCATAATTGATTTATCTTTTAGTCATTTATAAGCAGATAATAAAAGCCAAACCTCCTTTGGTTCTCAAATGTAGAGATTCCCTCCCTCCCCTATTTATATAGCACAACAATAGAGACTGCAAAGTGTTTAAACAAAAAATATGAATGAAATAGCAATGCAAATTATATTATATCATTGCAAATGGAAATATAAATATAAAT